>APFE031660942.1:0-24204 GCA_000404065.3 Pinus taeda
CACAAAAGGTGTTCTGGGTTTAGTTTTCTGTTTTTGTGGATCTGGTTATCTGGGTGACTTACTGGTACTTGATGATCATTTGATATTTATGGATACAGTTTGAAAATTTATGAAAAGTGGTCCTTGAAAGAAAAGAGTAGGGGTTGTAGCTCCCTTCCAGGAGAGACTGGAAAACGAGAGAGAGTTGTAGCTCTCTGCAGGTTGCAGCCTGCGTACTGGTAAAGGACTGCACCAGTACAAGACCATTGTAAAAGGAGTTTCTAATTTGAAAGAAGATAGAGACATATTGCAGCAGGTGGTTTTCACCCACATTGGGTTTCCACCTTATATCTGGTGTTCTTTGATGTGACTGTCTGTTTTTCTTGTTCATGCTCATTGTTTTATGGTACTGATATGCAAAAATAATTCAAAGTATAAATAAGGAAGAATTGTTAAAAGGACTAGATAATACTGATTCACCCCCCCCTCGGTATTGTTTTCAACAGAATTTGGAGCAAATATGCCAGGTATATGTTTTGTCTAAGTGGATGATAAATGGTTGGGGTGTAAGGGAGTATGAAGTGTTCGATAAAATATTTTTTTTAAAGTGGATTAAAAAAGATATAACCACACTTGTTGGTTCGAAATGCGTGGCCCAAAAATATGTGATTTCTACTGAAAGCTTTTTCTTAATTCATTATGGATCATAGAAGCCTGAATTCAAATAAGATATAAAAATTATTTTATATAAATATGAATATTGGAAAAAATATATAATAATAAGAACATGCAATTAAACAAATTATTATAATTAACTATTAAAATACCAACGATGGGGGTGATGGAGAAGGGATCGAGAGGACTTCGGGATCTTCAACCATTGCCAACTGCTAATCATGTGAAGAATAATGAGATAGGATGGGGGGTTCTTGGCATGTCAAAGGAATTATCACGGGAGTTGGAGACTTAAGTGCTTGTTTAGTAAATTAATTGAACTTAAATTACTTACATAAAATTATCAACCAGAGCGCTAGTAAACCAATGAACCGATGAAATGTATATGCATTGTATGTGCTAGAAGTCTTTATTACTTATTAAATGCCTAAGTCAATTTGAGTTGTCAAGATTTACATGTTTTCTACAACTATATAAGTAAAGACACTGTTGATGTCAAATGAAATCAATTATGCTCTTTTTGCTTAAATAACAATTTCATCCTTCTTAAGAGAAACTTCAAACTTGCTTCGCCACATCACACTCACACTTGCTTGAAGTAAAATCACTCACACACTTGCTTAAGATAAAATCACATCTGCTTTAATGAAAATCAAACACACTTCCTTAAATGAAATTCATTCTTGAAAACTACATTCAAATGGAAATCATACTTGCTTGAATAAAAATAAAAATCATAATCCACACCTATAATAAAATCACACTTTAAATCGTACTCATAAATGTATCTATTTCTATGAAAACTATGATTAGAACTACTGCAATATGAAACTAAAATTCCTACTGGTATTTTGAACTATGCTCTATCCATATGCATCTGAGATCTCTCCTTTCCTGATCAATAAAATGATTAGTAAAACGATTTCAAATCTGTATCTAAAATCAAAACTCGAACACTTGAATGAATTGCCAAAATCTAAAAGAAAATTGTGCGGAATACTAACTGTAAATAAACAAAATCCTTATTGTCTCGAGGGGGGTCTCCTACGAGAAGCAGACAACGTTATAAAGCTTTCACGAGATAACTATTCACGCATTATAATGCACAACAAGCAATGGAGTTGAAACATTGTTTTTATATCAAAATTCACAAACACAATTCTCGTCCTATTTAGCTATGTTGAGAGACATATTTATAAAATCCTTACACAATAAATGTTTTCAGAGCTTTACGCCTATGCTAATTAACATCAGCTATAATTATCCTAAAAGATAATATATCGCAGTCTTATTTATGATTTGCTAACAACATACAAATCATGAATCGAAAGATCTGCATCTCGCTCGCTTGATCTATCTTCCACGTCATTTGACTTATCCTTTGACCGGACCGATAGGGTGTCTTTTTCATCGATCCATCTTCTGTGAATAGGAATAGATCGTTGTCCTCATTATTTTCCAGCTATCCATGTGCCTTGTTTCACGGATGGAACTCCGCAACATATCGAATCTTGGATCTAGCTGCAAAAACTTTTATCAGCTACAGAATCACTAGAATTCGGTAGCTTAGGTAGATACTAAGTCAGATAATAAAGACAGATGACACTTATGAAATAGATGATGATTATATACTTGTTATGCGTCAACCTTGTAAATTGATACCCAAATTATAACTTATGAAGGTAAAAAAGGAAGGATTAAGATGGAAAAAGGAGTGTAAAAAAGAAGCAATTCTAGGGTTCAATATTCCCCCACACATAAGACATTGCATATCCTCATGCAAAATTTCAAAATTTGTAAGTCCTCCTTGTTACAGAACTGCCTCAGATACTTGAGCAAGGACATCCAAATTACTTCTCCTTGATTCCTTAGTAGTGATTTTTATCCTTGGCTTCTTCATCAGAATTTTGTGTTTCGGGCTCATAATCTTCCTCTTAAGAAATTTGTTCTCAGCAGTGAATTTCTTATTTTTCTTGTGCCGCATACAAAGGTGTAATAATATATGGTCATTATGGGTTCTGTGGATTTCATGTTGTGCCTTCACTACTTCATTTTCCTATTTTAGATGTCTATTCAATACTTGTAACTCATAAATTTCTTGTTTGATGGTTTCTTCAACATGAAGATCCTTTGAAATATTTGAATTGAATGCTTCATTTTCGCCTTGAGTTGAAGATGATGCAATAACTTTGCATGTAGCTTTCCTTTCCAAGGACTCTATATAGTAGTAAATTTCTTGTTGTATTGGATCAATCTCTGGAGTTTTTCTTACTGCATTTGCAATTGGTGATGGAATCGGTGATGGAACTATAGTTTCCATTTCTAAATCAACAAATTTTGGGGGTTGCCGAGGTTGTTTATGCATTGCTTAATTGACCCTTGCACTCCTTCTTATAGGAGATGATGGCTTAGTAGTGAGGGACTGTTCTTTCCTTTCCTACTTTATTTTTTCTGTTTATATAAATTTTCTTCTTATTGGCTTTTTTTGCAATATTTTTCTTCTTAAGATTTACTAGCATATCTGCAAGAGGAGTTTCATCTTCTGAGTGTTGTTCGTGTGACTTCTCTTTTATTGTCAACTTCCTTCTACTTCTCTTTGTTTTATCACTGAGCTCTTTTATTTGTGCCTCCTTGAAATGATTCCTAACTAGGAAACCTTCCCAATTGTCTCCAATGTTTCTTAGGTGCACTTCAATCAAGATTTTCGCTAAACCATGGTGATATAGAGCACTATCTATTGATTGAATTTTCTTTTGAATGCTATTAGCCATGTTTCTTAATCATTGAAGCATAAAATATGCTAAGTTAATTTCATTTCCATCTAGAAAAATCATCATTAATCTTGTATGATAAAAGAACATATTGCAAAATCTTCCTTCACAAGTTATAAATTTTTAGATGATCAACAACAGGTTTCTCCATTAATTTTTCAAAGTCGTAACTGGAATTCCCTCTTTAAATTCAAAAATGTCCATACCTGGATTTTTTAGAAAAACCCTCCATTCTCTTTCTTCAATTCTTTTGTTTTTAAACCAACTTTCTCCAATTCTTGGCAATTTTGTGGCTTCTGCTATGAAGGATTTTGTTAACACCAACTTTATGTCCCTGATTTCTGCTTCAATCCCATCATACGCCCTAGCAAAATATTTTTTTACCTCCTTTTCATGGCCATCAAATTTCTCCACATATTTCAACCATCGATCTTGCTGCAACATTTGTTTGACCTATGGGTAACCCAATGGAAACCTTTCCATTCGGCTCTGACCTCACAATGACTCCCATGGTAGAGGAAGTTTAACACACAGTCGCTCTTTTTGACAAGTTTAGGGAATGGGAAGGAATTTGATTCCGAGACGAGTCAGGGAAACAGAGTTTTAGGTGAAATTAGTCTCAGCAGTAGAACAGGGTTAAATGAAATGGAGGCATTCAACATGCAGAGGAATGATGAGTAGAGAAGTTAGGTGATTTTTGAATGATATCAAGGTTTTAAGTCTAACTTCTTCAACAATACATTGATATTTTCGTTAGAATCAAAGTTGTGTCGAATCAACTAAGGGTAATCATTACTCAGTATGGCAGTAACAATGGTTATTCATCATTAAATTTCATAATTCAGATGTTTTTCCTTTATTACATAACTTAATATTTACGTACCTTTGCTCCATTGCCTTATTGCTTTTGATTTATTTTTTTGCAGGTTGTCAAGTTGCTTTAGCTACAATCTTCATTGAAATTTTTCATTTACCATAATTTCCATTTGATCTCGTCATAATCTGTTAGTTTAACTGTAGAATTTTGTTAGAGCTGCAGATTATTGACAATTTCGTAGTTGTATTATTTCAAAACAGAAAAAGATGAATAAAAAAATGGGACTAGAATCTGGAAAAGAAAATCTAAGCTGCCAAGAATTCTTGGTTTTTAGCTTGGATTTTTTGTATATACATGCCAATAATGTTGGTTTTCATGTTTATACAATTTATTTTTATTTTATTTTTATTTTAAGAAAAACAAGATAAAAGACTAAGTTGATGAGGAAGAAGAGTCTTCCTTAACTAGCTTTAAATCAAAATTCCTATGCAGATCCTTTATAAATTCCTCATTTGTTAATGGTTTATGATATACTCGTAATCTATGACCAAGGAAGGTCACCTTCTCTTCATCAATAGTTATGATTCTGACTGCCCCATTATCAAAGATAGTTTCAATCTCATATGGACAAAGCCAATGAGTTTGAAATTTCCCTTGAAAATTCTTAAGTTTTAAATCAAAAAACAATGCCCAATCACCAGGCCAAAATTTCCTTTCTTTAATAAACTTATCTTGCCACCTAGATCTTTGTTGTTGAACTATATTAGTTCTTTCAATATCATCTTGTCGCATCTCATCAAGTTCATTCAGTTATTTTGTTCTTTGTCTTTGAGCTTCTGATAAATCAAGACCCAATTTGGTTGTTGTTTTATAAGTCTTTATCTGGAACTCAATAGGAAATAGGATTCATTTTCCATAAACAAGTTCATATGGAGGGTGACCATTTGTATTTCTCCATGTGGTACAATATGCCCACAAAGCTTCTGAAAGCTTTTCTACCCAATCTCTTCTATGCAAGTGTACAGTTTTGGTAACAATTGTTTCAATTACTTTGTTGGTAGATTCAAGTTGTCTGTTGGCTTGTGGATGGTATGGGGTTGACCTTCTATGTTTGATTTTGTATTCCTCCATTATCTTTTGTACCAGCTTGAATTTAAATTAAGTACCTTGATCTGTCACAATTTCCCTTGGGACACCAAAACAAGTAAAAATGTCCTCAAAAATAAATGAAACTACAACATTTTCAGTAGCAGAAAAAATGGCTTTAGCTTCTACCCATTTTGTGACACAATCTGTACAAACAAGAATATACCTTTTTTGTTTTATGGAAGATTTATTGGACCAACAAAATCCAAAGCCCATTTTTCAAAAGGTTTAATAAGTACCTAAGGCTAAAGGCATTTCATCTAAAGGAACATGTTTTCTCATTCTCTGAAATTGTCACATCTCTTAACATATTCATTGGCATCCTTAAAAAGGGAAGGCCAATAATATCCTAAGAGAAGGACTTTTTAAGCATTTCTTTTATCAATGAAATGTCTTCCACGGGGTTTACCATGACAAGCTTTCAATATTTTTGGTACTTCATCTTCTCTAACACATCTTCGAATGATTAAATCAGGTCTTGTTTTGTACAATTCTTCATTTATTCATGAATAGGATGCACTAGTTTGAATAATCTTTTCTTTTCTCTCGAGGAGACAAGTATGGTGGTAACTTCCCTATAGCCAAATAATTAGAAATGCATGCAAAGCAAGGAGATTTAATAGATACTGCAAAAAGATGTTCATTAGGAAAATTATCTTCTACAGGAACATTGTTCTTATCATTTTGAATCCTAGATAGAAAATCAACAACTGCATTTTGTTTTCTAGGTCGATCCAAAATAGTAATATTGAATTTTTGTAACAACAATAATCATCTTGTAATTCTGCCATTAGTGATTGGTGTATTATTTAAATATCTAATTGCAGAATGATTTGTATGTATGAAGGTTTCATAACTAGTGACGTAATGTCTGAATTTATTGATAGCACGGACAACAACGAAAAACTCCTTTTCTGTTATAGTGTAATTTAACTCTATAGGAGTCAAATTTTTACCGGTGTAGTAAATGGCATAAGGAGTTAAATCATATTGTCCCAATACAACTCCTAAAGTTGTATTAGAGGCATAATTCGAAATGTGAAAAAGGTTATTTCCAATTTGGTCCTTTTAAAATGGGTGCTTCCGAAATAATTTCTTTCGATGTTTCAAAAGATTTTTGGCAATTAGAATTCCAGATGAATTCATAATATTTTGTGAGCAATTTGAAAAGTGGAGAGTCTATTTTTGTAAAAATTTCTATGAATTTTTGTAATAAACAGTAAAACTAAAAAAATTTCTAACATCACTTTGACAAGTTGGAATTGGTAATTTAGAAATAACTTCTACTTTAGAAGTAACCACTCTAATTCCATTTCCTGAAACACGGTGTCCTAAAACAACTACCTCAGTCAACACCATAAAACATTTTTCATGACTTAATGAGAGATTTTCTTCTTTACATCTAATGAGAACTCTTTCCAAAATTTTAAGAGCTTCTTCAAAAGAATTTCCATAGATAATAAAATCATCCATATAAACTTCCACACAATCATGAATTAGATCATAGAAAATGCCTAAAACTACCCGTTGGAAGGTTGCAGGTGCATTACATAACCCAAAAGGAAGTACTCAGAAGGCATAGGTTCCTCGTGGATAGGTAAAAGTGGTTTTATCTTGATCCTCTGGAGCTACTTGGATCTGGTTATATCCACGAAAACCATCCAAGAATGAGAAATCTTTCTTTCATGCCAATGTATCTAAAACTTGATATATACAAGGAAGTGGAAAATGATCTTTTAGAGTAGCTTTATTCAATTCCCTATAGCCAATGCATACTCTCCGTTTTCCATTATTTTTAGGAACAATTACCAATGGTGAAACCCACTTTCTATCTGATATTGGATAAATGAAATTCACATTTAAAATTTTTTGTAGTTTCTCTTTAACAATCTCTCTTAAATTTGGATTCACTCTTCTCTAAGGTTGTCGAATTGGGTTGGCATTTTCTTCAATATAGATATGACGTATACAAGTATTGAGATCAACTCCTTTCATGCCAGTGTATTCCCATGCATAAGCAGAGTGTTCTTGTAACATCTTTATTAATTCATTCTTTTGAAATTCTTCTAGATTATTATTGATATTCAAAGGTTTTTCTGGAGATATTTCTATTAAATAATTGTGAAATTTGTCCATAAAATGTAAAGACAATTGATGAGATGATAGATCAATATTACATTGTTCTTGAAAACTCTTATTAGGTTCATAATATGAGTAAGACTCATTATTTTCTATCAAAATATGATCATCTTCATCTATTTGTGAAGTAGGAAAAATTGATCGAATATCAATATCATCATCTATCCATTCTTCACTTTCTACCTCTATTGTTTTTTTTGCAGGAGGATATAATGTGAATTTCTTTGTTGAACTTCCATAAAAAATAATATATCACCATATCTACAACTTATAAAAGCATTAGTTGTAGCTAACAATGGTCTTCCTAGAATCAATGGATGTCCTCCTAAATTATTCTTGGGTGTCAAGATCATAGAATCAATATGATATTCCCAATAATCTAAGGATGCAAATATATCTTCTAACACACCATCAGATTTGATAACAGATCTATCTGCTAATTGCAATAATGTAGGGGTATATTGAAGATTAGGAAGTTTCAATTGATTCATAGTTTGTTTACTCATGATGTTTATAGTTACTCCTAAATCAATCAATGTATTTGGAATTTCAATACCATTGATATGTGCTTTCACAATCGAACTTCCTAGATCAAGATATTTCTGAATTGTTGTTTTTCCCATCATGATATCTGCAATTTTTCCAACTAACTGAATTCTTTTGACTTCTTTCCTCTTTCTTCCTGGTCTTTTAATACTTAACTCCCTGATTGTCTTTGCAACTATTGGTATTTCTTTGATAGATTGTAACAAAGGAATTTTTATGCAAACATTCTTAATTTCATCTATCATATCATAATCAGACAACATAATCTGTTTTTCTACCCCTTTATCAATTTTCAATCTTTCAGGAAAAGGTGGTGTTTAAATAGAAATTGAAGGTTGTTCTATGATGGAAGTTGAGTTTATTGGGATATCATCAGAATGTGCATGGTTGGTTTGTTTTTGAGATTTTTCCTTTTGATTAAGAAATTTCTCTTCTTCAAAGAACTTTTCTTTTTCAAATTCCCGAATAATAACTGATGGTGACTTCTTTTCCAATATTCTACCATATCTAAGTTGGACATTATTTAGATCTAACTGAGTTATCATATAAGTTTGGAAATTTTGTTCTTCCACATTGTAAACATGTTGTGAATTTTTATTATTATTCGAGTTTGGAAGTGGTTGAGTGGGCAATTGATTTGGTCTTTGAGGAAATGGTAATGAAAGTTGTGGATTTGGATTCTGAGGTTGAGTTGGTTGAATAGGCTAAGGAAAATATTGTGGTGGAAAAACAGGGTAAGGTTGTTGATATTAAGGATATTGAGGGTACTTTCCATAAGGATTTTTCCATCCTTATGCCTAAGGTTGAGGCCAAGCTTGCCAAGGCATGGATGCAATCTAATTTGTTTTTGATGGTTGTGCAAATGTTTGAGTGTTAAAACCTTGAGTCATGTTTGTTGTGAATTTTTCCATGGTTTCTTAGCAATAAAACGTAGGGGCTCTACTTGAGTTGGTATTAGTTCCTCTTGATAGACAGCATTAAGACCTAGTATTGAAGGACATTCCTTTGTATCATGATTTTATGCACATATAACACATGTTTCTACACTTTTTAAGTCAAGAGGGCATTCTCTCAAAGCATGCTTCTTTCTACATTTTGGACAAAAGATAGGTAATGCAACATTTTTAGCCTTTTGCTTGTTTTGTACTTTAAG
The DNA here is from genome assembly GCA_000404065.3 of Pinus taeda. Classification (NCBI taxonomy): domain Eukaryota; kingdom Viridiplantae; phylum Streptophyta; class Pinopsida; order Pinales; family Pinaceae; genus Pinus; species Pinus taeda. The sequence continues at coordinate 9,227 of APFE031660942.1, forward strand.
GGTATCTATTTTTTCACTAATACTCCCCAAAATATATGTTTTAAAGTTGTCACGAAAACTGCCTAATTCAACCCTACTTATTGTCCCAACTGCAGATTTATTAATCCTAGACATGACAAGGTCTCTTGGATTTTTCCCCATTCTTGCTTTACCTCTTGAAATATGTATGCATAACTCACAAATATCTCCAAATGATAACTGAGAAATATCTCCCTTACCCATCAAATTGAGAAGATCACTCCACTCATCTCTGATGGATTTTAATAAGAGAGCTTTCAAAGCTTCTTCATCTAGATTATGCATTTTAGTCCTTCTAGCATTATAAGCAAATCTTTCAATGAAATCTTCAAGATTTTCATTTTCTTTTTGCATCATTTTAAAGACTTCATCCTTAAGATTATGGGGCCTACAGTAATCCTTATATTTCTCTAAGAATGTAGTTTTCATTTGTTCCCATGTTCTTATAGAATGTACTCCTAAGCCCATGAACCATTTTAATGTTGCACCCTTGAGAGTTGCTAGAAACAAATTCAAATTTTGAGTGTCAAGCAAGTAATCATAAGATCTACACAAAACTTCAAATTCAAAGAGAAATGTTTCAAGATCTTCACTCCTTAATCCATGAAAATTTGGAAGGATGGAGGGTGATATATTTCTAATTGTAGTTTTTATATGTTCATTGAGGATAAGAAATCCAAAAGGTTTTGGATTTATTCTATCTTCTCTTCTCCCTCTTCCTCCACCTCTTCCACCTCCAATCCTAGGTTGTTTACCATTCATATTATGTACCTATCCTTCCCCTTCTCCAGCCATCGTAGATTCTTCAAAACTAATATAAGGTTCCAAAATTGGATTTTGATCTAATTCCTCACAAAATCCACTTCGTAATTGGGATACATGGAATTCACTGACACTCCCCGACACACACTCTTATTCATTCATTTCCATGCATTTTCACCTAGTTCTCCTTTGTTATGTCCTGACACCCCCCAAAACTCCTTAGCATGCATTGGCATTGTCTTCCATTTGTTAGCATGGATTTTCATTCCTTGGAAAATCCTGGAACTCCTTAGATATCATGCCCCCGAGTCGACCCAGAGTACCTAATTTTAAATATACAGGAAGTGTTGGACACATGGTTTCGCTTATGGATTTGAGCGTCTCGTACCATCTCATATTTCTATTTTAAAATGTTAATTTTGCTACAGCTACTAGAATTCCCATTGTTGCTCCTTTAATGGTTTCAAACTTTGCTTCTCCTCGCATTTCCGTGGTTGTCCCTATAACACCGTCGGGCTCTGCTGCTCCTCTGCCAAAAGGCGTTCTTCTTACAATCCCAGTTGCTACAGTTTGTACGATCAACCGAGGTTCGAGTCCCTCAGCTCTAAGTGAACGCATCAAAGGATCTGCGGACATTGGTATAACTATATGGTGTCCACAGGTTATGTACCAGCCATGTCGGCTGGAGTCTAAATCACCACTCAAAACCGAACTAAATGAGTCTCATTGAGCCTTCAAACCAGAGTTTCCATTAATTTATCTTCTTTAAAAGAGCAATCTGTTTTGATTAATTTATCTTTTCTATAGGAGCAGTCTGTTTTAGGAACAAGGTTTTGATATTTTACCTTCTCCAAGATTTATCCCTAGAGAACAAATAGTTGCTTGTCTGAAAAGGTTTTTCTAGTATGTGCTTGAGATGTAACATTCACTAGAGAATCTGAATCCAATTTTGAGAGCAATGCACCACAGATTCTTCCATTCCATTTCGATTGCAGTTGTATAGATGTTTGCTTTTTTAGTTCTCTAAAAATAAAATCCTTTATATATCGTTGTTTTTGCTGGATGCTTCTTAGAAGGCAAATACAAATTTTTCGTTAAAGTTCCAAAAATTTCACAGACCCTCTGCTGTAAAAAACCCTTAGGAGCCAATTTCAAAAACAAGATTTAGAAAAAATTCAAGGATTCTGAAGCAAAATCCATTTCTGCACAAGCTTTCTCCACACCTGCACACTCGTCACAATGAAAGCACCTTCGCTTCCTCTGCACCTAAAATAAAAGCGCAAGAAAGAATAAGAGATTCAAAATCATGCAATTTATAAACTACTTGCCACTAAATTTTGAATCCCATCTTTGGTATGATGTCATGAAACATATCTTACCTACCTTTGAACAACACAAAATATATCATAAATTTGCATTGGTTTTCCATCCACTATTCTGTAAAATGTATCCATATAATAAAAATTTCGAGGACAATCATTGAGTGTTCAAGTGAAGGCGCACTTAATACCAAACTCCCCCAACAACCATATATGTTTTTGTGATACCAATCTTGCGTTGGAGTCATGTAAAATCAAGGCATGCGATGCTTTAGCTGTGGGACTTGAAATCAAATCACAAGCCAATTTATTTATGTTTCTCTTGTAACTCCCCCAACAACCATATATGTTTTTGTAATACCAATCTTGCTTTGGATTCATGTAAAATCAACGCATGCGATGCTTTAGCTGTGGGACTTGAAATCAGATCACAAGCCAATTTATTTATGTTTCTCTTGGATTGGAAAGAAACAATTAGAGTAAAAAATTCAGCATGTCCAACAAAATCTCCCACGGGGCAAAATTCTTTTGACCCCAGAAAATTGTAATACCTTCAAAATGACGCTAGAGAGGCTCTTTGGGAAGGAGAAAGTTACAATTCACAATGCTAATAGTCATGAATTAACACATTTAATTCAATGTGCACTTGCAAAGTGCAAAAGAGAAAAAATTAAGAAGTTTGAAACAAGTTGCTTTCCGGTTAATGCTTGGTTTGGCGAGGAATGCAAAAAGGCAAGGAGAATGTGGAAAGAGTCAAACAAGGATAACATAAAGCTCAAAGCTTACAAGCAATTATTAATCAAGAAAAAGGCCGATTTCATGGCTTTAAGGGGGGAAGAACTAATATTCATTAGGAAAAATAATTCCAAATTATTTTGGAAGAAACTCCAACTGAAAAAGATGCAAATTGGAAATAATATTACAACTTCTAAATGGTTTGACTATGCAAGATAACTCTATGAGCAGGTTCCCAAGGTTGATCCTCCCCCCTTGGTCAACACTGATACATAACTCTTCATGATATAAGAGGTAGAGTCGGGAATCAAGAAGTTGGGTGTTGGAAAAGAAAAAGACGCAGCTGAACTCCAAATAGAATATCTAAAGTGGGGCTCAAAGATTCTTGCATATCACGTTACAAAAATCTTCAACAACACCATACAATAAGGGCTCCCCATAGATTGGACAACTAGTCTGGCAATACCTCTTTTCAAGAGTGGTGACGTCAATAATCCCTCCAATTATAGGACCATAATGATAAACCCTTTGTTTGCAAAGTTATTTGGAAGCATGCTAGAAAACAAAATTAGCAAGTGCCAGAAGAAAGAGATAAGCGTGCTAAAGAGCAAGCAGGTTTTAGACCTAAACATTCCACAGTTGATCATTGTATAACTTTAAGGCACATCATTGAAAAAGTGCGGGAGAAAAAGGAACAAGTCTTATGTTGCTTTGTTGATTTCAGAAAAGCGTTTAACTCGGTTCCTAGGGATAAGCTTTAGTACAAAATGGAGGAACTTGGGGTTCCTAAACATTTGAGAGCAGTTGTGCATAGGCTGTATGAAGAGGTGAGAGTCAAAATCAGAACTTCAACAGGCATTTCTAAAAGTTTTAGAAGCGATATTAGGGTCAAGCAAGGTTGCCCACTGTCTCCTACCCTGTTTGGTCTATATATCGACAAGCTTGAGGAGTGGTTAAATTCACAAGGGGGTGATGGTATCTATTTGGGCAAGTTTGTTATAAGGATTCTTTTGTATGCAAATGACCTTATTCTAATTGCTAAATCGACTCTTAGTTTGTGAGAGCACTTACTATCCCTTGAGCATTTTTGTACAACAGTGGGGATGCAAGTTAATATCAACAAAACAAAAGTAGTGGTCTTCTCTAATAAAAGAAATTATCACCAGCATAAGTTTTACTTTGAAGGAAACATTCTGGAAAAAGTTGCAGACTGCAAATACCTCAGAATTGACTTCAACAATAATCTAAGCTGGAATGGTTGTAGAAAGAAAATAACTTTGGAGGGTTGGAAAGCATTTTATGCTTTTCAGAATAGGTGTAGAAAGGTAGATTTATGGGACTAGAACACCACTAAAACTCTTTTTGGGTTTCTAGTGATTCCGGTAATTCTCTATGGTTGTGAACTATGGGCCAGCAATACATCCGACATGCAGTTGACACCAGGGAACCGAAAGAAAAAGATGATGTAACAATGCCCGATGTGGATGAACCCATGGATCCTATTGATCCACCTGAGCCTTCCTCTTCTAGGAAGAGGCCCTCTTGGCTTAGGGGGCTACTCGATGTTGCTGAAGGACACACTGCACCCCGAGGAATCTTTCGTGAAAATAAGAATCCTAACAAGTATGAGGGATACCTGAACATCATGAGCACGATCATACAAAATGAGCCCTCATCACTCTCTGATGTCGTCAAGCATAAAGAATGGAAGGATGCTATGACTGAAGAATATGGGTCTATTATGAAGAATGATGTCTGGGAAGTAGTTCCCAGACCCCAGGACAAGACAATTGTCACTTATAAATGACTTTACAAGATAAAGCATGCAGAAGATGGAAGTACGGAAAAGTATAAGGCTCGTTTTGTCACTCGTGGCTTCTCTCAGAAGGAAGGTATAGACTATGACGATATTTTTTCACCTGTTGCCAGATATACCACCATTCGCTCGATCATAGCCCTTGCAGCTTCATAAGGATGGAACCTACATTAGATGGATGTCAAGATCACGTTCTTGCATGGTTCAATCAAAGAAGAGGTCTACGTTGAGCAACCCGAAGGATTTGAGATTTATGATCGAAAATCTCATGTATGCAGGTTGAAGAAGTCTCTCTATGGGTAGAAGCAAGCACCCCGAGCATGGTATGAGAGGATCAATAGCTACTTGATGAAGTGGGGATTCACTAGGAGTGAAGCCGATCCTAACCTTTACTTTAAGGTTGAGGATGACAAGCCTCTCATACTGGTATTGTATGTGGATGACCTCTTTTTAACATGTGGAGACCCTCTCATTCACAAATGTAAGAGGGAGTTGGCTTCTGAATTTGAAATAAAGGACCTACGACTGATGCACTATTTCCTAGGACTTGAAGTCTGGAAAAAGTCAAGGGAAATTTTCCTATCTCAAGGAAAATATGTGGTGAAGATATTGGAAAGATTCGGTATGGTGGACTGCAAGTTTGTTACTACCTCGATGTTCTTGACTTTAAGAAGTTAAGCGATATCGCTGCTGGACCTGTTTTACGAAATGCCACCGAGTATCGTCAACTCGTCGGAGCATTAATATTCTTAGTTAACTCCCATCTAGATATATGCTTCGCAGTCAACATGTTGAGTCAACATATGGTTGAACCTCACCACATACATTGGATTGGTGCCAAGAATCTGTTAAGATATCTTCGTGGCACAATTACTTATGGGTTAAGATACACTGTCGAGGATGTGAGACTACTTGGATACATTGATGTTGATTGGACTGGCAATGCGGTGGACCATCATAGCACTTCCAGGTGTTGTTTCTCCTTGGGATCTGCTTCAGTATCCTGGATGGGCAGGAATCAAAAGTCGGTGGCTTTGAGCACCAGCGAAGCAGAGTATATGCTGCTAGCATGGCCTCCTGTGAGGCAGTCTGGTGGCGAAAGATCTTTAGTGAGCTGTTTGGATTTACATTGGATACCACCGTGATCTATGTGACAACTAGAGTGGGATTAGTTTGTTAGAAAATCTCGTATTTCATGATCGCTCTAAGCATATTGATATCAGGTACCACTGTTGGGTTGTGTTATATTCTTTCCATGATTAACCTACGTAGTGAACTAGGGGGTTAGAGGGGGGGTAGAGCCCCCCCTTCACTGCGCCGATTGCGTAGTGGGGGGGTTTTGAGGGGGGCGAGTAGCCCCCCTCTACGGGGTTCGAGGCAGCATCCCGGGAAATTTTTTTTGGACCCTATATTAGGTTGGGTGAACCTACCTATGGTTTTCGGTCCATGGTATTGGATGCTTCGACATGTATAAATATGTATTGTAACATTGAAAGGAATATAATGAAAAATCAAGCTGGTAGTCCCAGTTTTGGGATCCAGGGGAAAATCTCTGTGTATATGCGTTTTACGTGTTATGATCTCGCATTGTTTATTTTATGTGTTTTAGAATTCGTATGCATGTATTTTTTGTACGGGGTTAAAACATACAACCACTATATTCGAGATATGGTGCAGCAAGGAGAAATAAGGCTCCAACATATCAGTATAGATGAACATGTCACCGACATTCTGACAAAGCCCCTAGGGAAGGTCAAATTCCTGACTTTTCGAGAACGACTTGGTGTCGTTCAAAGACCCTCTGATGAGGGTTTTGTATGATGTATTGATCTCTAGGAGCTTCAGGGGGCGCGGGGTACTTCTTGGAGTGACATATGACAGCAGGGTGACTCACCATCCCCTGGTGGTGTACGTGTACAAGGTAAAAGAATCAAAACTTTCCCTGTGACACCCCATGATGATTATGTAGTAGGATGATTAGTTCTCGTGTGAGGTCTAGATGATGTGTTCTCCATGACGATTATGTAGCAGGATGATTAGTTCTCCTGTGAGGTCTGGATGATGTGTTCTCCATGACGATTATGTAGCAGGATGATTAGTTCTCCTGTGAGGTATGGATGATGTGTTCTCCATGACGATTGTGTAGCAGGATAATTAGTTCTCCTGTGAGGCCTGGATGATGTGTTCTCCATGACGATTGTGTAGCAGGATAATTAGTTCTCCTGTGAGGCCTGGATGATGTGTTATCCATGGCAGTTGTAGAACAAGATGATTCACTCTCTTGTGGGACAAGATGATTCGCTCTCATGTGGACAAGATGATTCACTCTCCTGTGGACAAGATGATTCTCTCTCCTATGGGACAAGATGATTTGCTCTCTTGTGGGATAGGATGATTCGCTCTCCTGTGGACAGGATTAATTAGTTCTCCTATCGAGGCATCCTACCCATGTAGTATGGGACTCATGGGAAGTACCTCTCATCTGATCAATGAGCAGGGAAATGACGATAGGGACCATAGTAGAACTGATGGACACATCGTTGTATCTATTGTACTCCCTATGCTAGGATGACCTTTATTGATCTGGGATCAGTGATACTGGTTTGGGACCAGTGGTAGGAGTTACCCAATATGACACTGACTTTGGGTCTATTGAGGACTGGTCAGGGACTAGTGGTACACACTCTGAGACCGACTTTGAGTCAGTGGAGGATGGTATGATACATCCTCGATCATTTCTTCCTCTTCATAATTCGGACAAAGCAGAGCATACCAGAACAAGGCAAAACAGAACAGAGTAGAGCAGTTAGAATAGAGCAGAGCAGAGCAGGGGTCAAGCTGTACAGGGTAGTGCATTTGATGGATGAAGAGTAGCGACCAACAGACAAATTGCAGATGGAGTTCTCCCTAGTCGAGAGGGAGTGTTAAAATTGGCAACTAGGGCTTAAATCCATGTGGGTCATCTTATTCATGGATGATAATATTTTCATTAGATTCCTCTCGTCGAGAGGTGTAGGATTGATCTAAATATCATGCGATTCCGACAAGTATTTATGGAGATATGAATTTATTTTGATTATGGAATAATTATCAAGACGACCAGCAACTCATGTACGCTCAGAAGCCCAACAGACGCATCTATTCACCATCAAAATTTGTGTGTAAATACAGGAGGTCTTTTCCTCATTTACACACACTCATCTCATCACATCTCTCTCTCTCTCTAGTGTGCGGCAGAATCTTGCACTGGTGCCCGGCAAAATCTTGCACTAGTGAGCGGCGAAATCTTGCACTGGTGCACGACGAAATCTTGCACTGGTGCACGGCGAAATCTTGCACTGGTGTGTGGTGAAATCTTGGATTGGTGTGTGGTGAATCTTGGACTAGTGCATGGCGAAGTCTCAGACTGGTGCACAGTGAACAACTCACCGGTAGAGACTTGACAAGTTCGATCTAGGGTTTGTTGCCCTAGTTTAGGGCTGATCTGGGGTTTGCTGCTGCTGATGTAAATCAGATTTATGTACTATTTCTCTCTGTTGAATTATTGAAGATAAAGGAACATTTGGTCAAAGGGTTTCCTCATATTTGGCTTTTTTTTCTGTCGATCGTTTAATGTTCTATCTGCACTTTACTTAATGTACATGTGATTTCTAATCTGTGGATAATAATAAGAAAAAGAAGTAAACTGCTCTAAGCAAAGAAAATACCATAACTTAACATTTAACCAGTCTAGAAAAGGTGAAACTCGGCCTTGTCATGATGGACGAGTTTGTTGCTATTTGATGTTTTAATGAGTTTAACGACAATGATAACTCGGTCCTTTTCATGTTTAGAGAGTTTGAAAAGGGATAAAAAGAAAACTCCACAAGTTCTTTTTCATAGATTTGTCTCTCAAGTCCGAAAAAGCACAAAATAATACAAGAGAGAACTTATTGGCCATGTTCGATCAACGTATTCCTTTTTCGTAAGTAATCTGTCTCGGTCCGGAAAAGGGTTAAACTTATACTGAGTAGATGTCGTTTCCAATCCGTTAACAAGCTGAAAAGGACAAGCGCTCGCCAATATTTTCATATTTTGAGTCTGAAAAGGGCTTAAAGAGGACTCCATACTTCTTTTTTGTAAGTAATCTATCTCAGTCCGGAAAAGGGTTAAACTTATACTGAGTAGATGTCATTTCCAATCCATTAACGAGCTGAAAAGGACAAGTGCTCGACAATATCTTCATATTTTGAGAGTCTAAAAGGAGATTAAATAGGACTACACTTTGAGGAACGAGTGGTGTCTAGGATAGCAATTGGTTCTGGTGATGTTGGAACTTCTCAAAACATGTTGATTTATGTGAAGAGGTTGGCTAACACGACCACTCATTGCATCTATTCCTCAAAAAGGGTAAAACAACCAAGTGAAAGTGTATGATCAGCCAAGCAGATAATGACTATGGAAGGAGAAAAACCAAGGCTCATCTGACGGAAGAGGCTAATAGAATGACAATCATGAGGGTTAAAATGGAGATGGGTTCATTTTTACACAATATTGAACCATAGGGAACTATGCTTGGATTCATTTCATGTTTACACAAGCTTGAAAAAAAAAAACTATGCTTGGATTCAGTTTCATGTTTAGACAAGATTGAAATGAAAAACTGTGCTTGGATTCAGTTTCATGTTTAGACAAGCTTGAAACAAAAAATTATGCTTGGATTCATTTACATGCCCCCAGCATGATGATGCAATTCTAGGTCATGCCCCCCAAGCTTCATTGCATTCACCTAAGTAGACTACTCGTGGCTATCAGGTGGATGGAATGAAGGTTCATTTACGAGATCAAGTGAAAGACTCGACTGGAATTTTATGAGATTTAATCAAAGACTCAAATTTGAACTTTGCTCCAAGAGACCTTGTTTCCTTTTTTAATGAGCTTGACACAAAACAAGGAACTCTACTCAGATTCCTTGTTTCATTTTTTAACGAGCTTGATACAAGACAAGGAACTATGCTCTGGACCTGTTTCATTTTTTAACGAGGTTGACACAGTAAAAGAAATATCCTCATATTCCTTATTTCATTTTTTAACGAGGTTGACACAAGACAAGGAACTATCCTCACATTCCTTGTTTCTTTTTTTAACAAGCTTCACACAAGACAAGGAACTATGCTCATGGACCTGTTTCATTTTTTTAATGAGGTTGACATAGTAAAAGAACTATCCTCATATTCCTTGTTTAGGACCCAAAAGAGGTCATGACTTCCAAGAGGTTCTCATCAGATGGGAGAACAATGCTCTCGAAGGGATCTGTAACAAATAATCTGAGGTCTGGTTCCAATGCCCCCAGCACATAATGTACAACATCACGGAATTGATCGTCTGTTGATGTAGGTATGGAATGAGTTTCCACATAATTGACCCATGCGGGGGAAGATACCTATGGGACAAAAGGACCATTTAGGGAAGATGATTGACTGGAAGCCATATTTGGACCAGGAAATGAAAGCTGGTCAACAGTGACAATTTTCCCTTCATGCGGGAAACACATCACTCGAAAGAGTGTTGAAACCATAGCTCCCATGTCATAAACATAGTCACGCCCAAGAAGTAAATTGTAATCTAAAGGGCCTGGGACTACCATCACATTAATATAAACAATTTTTCCTCCGAAAGTAATAGGCAACTGAGGAAGGATCCCTAATGGTTGATTGGTTCCTTTGTTAAAATCCAACAGATTCTGGGTAATAGGCACCAGTGGCGAAAAACCGAGTGCTTGCCAAGCAGTGGAGGAAATGATCCTAACAGATGCGCCTTCATCTATAATAGTGTCAAGTACAATCATATTACAAACCTGTACTATGATCTGGAAAGGCACATAAGAAGGAACACGACATCCTGCCAGTCGATTCCAATCAAAGGAAGTGACCAAACTACTTGGAGGGGGTATCTAAGAATGGGAGAATTACCCCCTTGAGTTACAAGAACAAGAGGGTTTTCCTCCTATCTTGATGGAACAGGAGGGTTTCCCCCAAGCTCATTAGAATCTGAAGAAACAAAAAGAAATTGAGTGGTATCATACTCACTCTCTATGGGAAAGGTACGATTAACTGAAGGTGAAATCGGGTCAATTGTTACATCGACATGTGATGGGTTAGGTATAGACTCATGGGATTCACATTCAGAGAGAGTGGGTTCGACCGACGGTTGATTTGGGTCAGTCACTTTATCAACTAGTGAAGGATTAAGGGAGAGTCTCCTGTAACCAGATGGAAGTCACTGCGGTGAATTAGGATGATTATCCAACACTTTTTGGCTTCATCCAGATAGGGACAAAGGTGAACGGAGTGATTCCCTTCGCATAAGCTACAAGGAAAATTAACTTTACCCTTCTTTCCATCAACTTTACTACCACTAGTCGATGGTGTGTCACCAGCATGATCTCCAGAAGTTGATGACACAGGATTTTTACACAAGTTTGAAATGAAAAATTATGCTTGATATTGGTTTACATGCCCCCAGCATGATGACTCGATTCTAGGTGCATGCCCCCCAAGCTGGTTTTTCAAAGAAATGAAGACTTTTATGACACTTTCTTTTGAACAAAGATTAATCGACTATAAACTAACTTTGACAATGAATCGATAGTCATAAAAAAATCATTTAAGAAACACTAAACAATCAAGGCCAAAATAGAGCTAGAAAAGGAAACACAAATTGATTTCAGAGACACAAACACCATTGATCTTTCAGCAAGCAAAAACAGAAGGAAATCTAGGAAAAATCAAGTCAAAGGAGGAATTCTTGACCTAAGGAGGATCAGTGCAGCCTTGAATGGGAGACAACGCGCTTCAGAGCATTGTCCTCAAGCCAAGGGTGCTCTGCAACGCTCTGTCTCTTAACTAAACCTGCACTGGTACCAGAGAGGCCATCCTAAGGGCTTTCAAGCACAATTTTTACCAAAAAATCTTCAAAAAGGCTAAAACAAGATCAATGGAAGCAAGTAAGGTCTACTAGGGTGTACTAGGATGAAGGTAAACTATCTGGAATGATGATCGTTCTCCAGTGGAGTCGCCAATTTGTTATATGGAATTTTGCATCTACGAATAAACACAATTTCCCTAGGTGGGTAGCTAAACCTAGAACAACAAAATTAAAGAGCTTAACCTTTTTCTATAGAAGATAAATAAGATAAGGGCCCTACTTATTATCTTTCGCTTTCCCTTTGTCTACTTTTTTTGGCTTCCGTCTCTCCTTCTCGAACTTAATCTGCTCAACAAGTACCTGCAATCATAAATAGAGGACAAAAAACAATCAAAGCAAGAGATCTATCTACTATAAGCAAATGGAATCGAAACCATTTACACATATAATCATCATACATAAAGACAAGAATATGGGAAAAGGTGTAAACAACTTTATTAAGTAGAAGGAAGAATTACAACCATGAAGTCCAATCCATTGTCACTCTTCCAGCTTGGGTTCCAGCCAACATCACATCAAAAGCACAACACTCCGGAAGCATAACAATACTTTCTTATAATCTCAAACCTCACACCAACAGTATCTCCTTACAAATTCTCAAAGTCCAGCCCTTGATCACTTAGATGAGTGCTCAATTTATAGGAAAATGGAGGAGGTTTGGTCATAAATGAGGGCATTGAATGGCCTTCCAAACTTAGAGTTAGTTTCCATGGAGGAAGTGATGAGAGGATAGGAGGTTACTTAACTCATTCCCTATCCAATTTCAAGCTCATAGGAGATGATAAGTGTGGGAATCTTCTAGATGGCTCCAGAAGATAAGAATATTCTTAGAACCCTATGATGATTTCGCTCAATCTCGCCCAGCACAGGTCAAAGTGGGCCTAAATGTTCTGGAAAGCACCCTGACATGGGCCTACCTGCACTAAAGCACACTTACCCCTGACAAAGGTTGCGCTGATCCCTCAAGGAGGCGTTTCTGGAGGGCTTTAGGCCAAGAAACTCTCAGGGAAGGAGGAATTCAAAGTGATGACTTGTCTAGGGAATGTAGCAACTGAATTAGGGTCTGATGGGCCCTAAAAAGATTGATTTGAATTATGGGCATGATGTACCCAAATGGATTTGTAACACCCATGGAGGAGAGAGAAAAGGGCCCGCCCGGCCCTGTTTTGCAGGCATTTCCTATGTTAGGCCTTTATCAGCCCTCCTCGACGATTGCAGCGATAAATCATAATCGGCCTTTGCATCCTCTGATAAGCCTTAAGAGTGAGACCATGACCTCATCAATGGTTGATATGCGATCGCGATGAACTCTCCCGAGCCCTGATTGTAATTTTTCTTCAACACTTAGCCATTTTTTCTCTTTTGTTGGGCTTTCCAAAGGGACTCTCAACATGCTTTAATTTATGCCCTATGAGTCCATTTTTGGACTTCCATATACCACCGAAAATATTTTTCTAAGCACTACGCAATGGAGTAGGTCCAATCTAGCTCTAATAGCTTCTATGGCCCAAAAAATTAGCATCAACTTCACTGGTATTGGGCATATGAAGCAACTAGTGATTAAAAAAGCAGTAAGTGACAACATTTGCTCCTACTAGGGGAAGTGCCTTGCAAGCAAGGCGTTGAGAACCTGCAGACCAGTATCCTTCACCATTGGGCATGGAGTCAATAATATATGAACTTTTTAATCAGCAAAATCTCCATGGGACTTTCCTCATCAACCTAAATGCTGAAAATAAAAATTCTAACAATTGAAAAGTAAATGCTCAGTTGGTGAGCTTATTTATGTACAATCCTACTTATGCACAATACTTAATTCAGCTAAGTATGTTCAACTCTCCAACAGAGCCACACCAGCATAAGAGTATTAGACCACATGCCATCATACCACTGAAAAAGAAAAATCCGCAAATATGGTACCTGATACATGCCCATGAGATGACCTTTGGTGTTGACTGAAGAATATGCTTATGTACTAAGCCACAGGGTCCTGGAATAGAAAAAGAACGTTTGTAGCAACCTCTTCTTCACATACAATCTACTGACCGATGTCTTTTTGGTCATGGCAGCCACAAACACCACTTGGCTCTTTGGTGTAGAAATTTTGAATAATTTAACACATATTCAATGGAGATTATCCTGATCATGTACTATTGCGGAAAACATACACAATACATAAGCTCCTCTACGTTGATCATCAATATAGCAGCATCAATAACAATAAAACATCAAGAGCATTAACACATTAACACAAGTATGTATCCCGGGGAAAGCATCTCGCTAAAAACCCCAACTATCTGTATATTAATGATTGAGTCATGTAACATTACACAGCATAATACTTCTCACAAGTATCTCCACCTATGTTACAAACAATACAGCTCAGATCTGAATCAATCACTGGCTCAAATCTCCTTCGTTGCTTGCTTGCCTCCGCTGCTCAATACCTGCTCAAGAAATGATGATAATTCCAAGGCAACCACGTATTTACTTGGCAAAATCTCGTGAGCACAAGCTACAATGTGGGAAAATACGTGAGCAAACTCATTGGCATACTCAATCCCTTGATTGTGCAAGATCTGATGCACAACTATAGTCACAACTGATAGCAATCTGATTCTCTAACACCTGTCCCTGCTGAACTGAACATGCACTGACATGCAACTGAGTTAACTGATGTATTCATCAGTTGTATTATGAGTTAATAACTTGTGAATTAATTAATAACTAATTCACCCAAATCATCTCTAGTCTATTTTCCAGTTAGACTAAATACAACCAGTTTAACAAAGCTAAACTGAACACAACTCCATCAACTGCACCTCCAGTCCACTAAACTCAACTCACTTGAGTTCTAACTGAAGTCCTACATGCAAATATTAGTCATCCCATAGGTAACCATGTATTTTCTTCTGGGATCTGCATGTACCACATCCGTAGCTCATCCTAAAGTGCTCCAAGAGAATAAGACAAAGTTTATAGTCTAAATATTATTATGAGCTAATAATATTTGACTGTTCTATATTTAGACTGCAGTCACTCCGCTGTGGAGTCACTCCGTTGTGGTCTAAAAATAGAAGTCCATCTATTTTTCCAACTTGATCAATTCATCCATAAACAGCAACCTGCAATCCATAGACATGATTCATATGTCTAAAAATAGACATAGTCTAAAAATAGACTTGCGCCAAAAATAGCCTGCGGGCCCACTTAGTGAAGGCGACTCTTTTCACTAAGCTCCATCATCTTGTTGCAATCTCAACACTCCTTCTCGACAAGATATGGATTATCAACAACCCCTATCCTGCCTCGGTGGTACTCGAATTTTCTCCTGGTGAGAGCCTTCGTCAGAATATCAGCAT
>APFE031660946.1:0-39805 GCA_000404065.3 Pinus taeda
TAACACAACCCAACACCTTTTTTATGTGCGTGCAAAGAAGGATACCTAATGTCATGTTTATGTTTTCAATTCTTTTCATCAAACCTTGAGAAAGTTTTATAACCTATTTTTAACTTTTAAAGCATACTTTGCAATATATTTCATGACTATACATGTTGAGAGACAACTCGATGAAAATCGACATTAGATTTCCACAGTCTAAAAAGATTAACATTGTAAACATTTAACATATCATCAATATGTGCATGCTAATTTATTTCTTTTGCATTTATAATATATGAATTTAATATTGATTAATCACATGAGCCTTTCGTGGAGCATTGTAGTGATATGCAACAATAGACTCCTTTTCCTGCAAGCATGAATCTACACTACACTTTGTATGTCTTTAAAAAACATGCACTCTTTAAAAAAAATCTCATAACCTTCATGTGAGGATTGAAAGAAGAAACTTGTTAGGTTTTCAAAGGTAGGGAACATCATTTAGGATTCAAGGAACCATTATGGTATATATGATAATGGATGTCACAAATATTTAATGTTGTTATATGTTTAACAAAGAATGTGTTCTCAACATGTACATTGGAAGGAGGGATACTCTTGCTCCTTCTAGATCTTGACACATTTTCTCTCTTTTAACTCCTATAAGGATATCAAGCTTCAATCAAACTAATGTTTATAGGTTTTGGAGCACCTATGTGACAACCCTTTTTGCTATTCACTCCTGTAAATATTGTCATGAATTGTAATTAATGTAAATAATATATGGAAATGTAATGATTTTCTTTGGTTAAATAACATCCTTAGTTTTGTGGGTTACGCTAAACCAAAGTAATTCGAAGGTGGTTCATAATTTGCATGAATTAAAGTGGCTTCAGAAAATTACAATGAACTGTTAGTCACACTAAATGATTTTTTTTAGTCGTTGTTACATCTCAATTTTTAATGACATGACATTGCTTTCAATGCTTATTTTAACTTAATTTTATTGTTTCATTCTCCATTTTTTCTTGTTTTGAATCATATTTCCTAATGCATACAATATGGAGCAGGTAATATGAGAAGTGAGACAACTTGAATTACCTGTATTTGCATGAATTTGTTGAATTGAATAATCTTGTTGTTTTCTCAATGTCTATCATCTTTTTCACATCCTTTCTTTAGCTTTTTCTCGCACTTCCTCTGTGCTTGATAATTTTTCTTCTTTTCGATATCGTAATTTCTAATTTCCCATGTTTGTTGTGAATTCTTGTGTAATTTCCACATTTTGTTATTTTTCCATGAATGAATATTTTATGTTATTTTTCTATGAATGAACATTCACATTTGTTTTGTTTTCTTTTTTTAGGGTGGCAACAGGAGCTCGATAGAGCTCCTAGGTCTGTAGCATTTTCCATCAATGCCATCAATATAGTTTGTATTTGGTTGGTGGGTAGTTATGTTTGTAATGGCTCAATCGAGCCTCTGTTACCCATGTTAAGGGCTCGATCAAATTATTTGAATTTATAACTCAAACGTTTGATCGAGCGTTTTAAGCATTTGATCAAGCTACTGAGGTCCTTAAAACAAGGTTTTAACTACCCTTCTGCAAATTTCTCTACAACACCATTTTGTACCCTAGCGGACTTAAGGCAATACTTGTCCTTAAGTGGCGGAGTTGATCATGTTAGATTTGTGAAGGAATCCTCTATCCAATGGCATATGAGTTTGACATTTTCAAATTCATATGATATTTTTCATCTAATTTTTTTTAAACATAATGCTTGAAATTTTTTTGGATAGTTTCAAAGGGGTTGAATAAAAAATCAATATCATAAAATATAAAAAAACAAAATAATTCAAAAAATACCACTATCTTCATTTACGAGTCCTATTCAAACGGGTACTCTTGGTTTTTGAATTTATTTAAATAGTAGAAAAAAATATTACATAAACACGTGTTTGCAAAACACAATTGAAATATTAATTTGCCAACTTCGTAAAATAATAAAAAATATAATTTTGGATAAAAAAATGAAGTTTTAATATGCATAACTTAGTTATATATATACACTAAGTTATGCTACTTGAACACACGCATACATGTCGAGAAGTGCGAAAATTTGCAAGGACAAGCATTTCATGTAATGGAGAATTGACAAATTATAAGACACTAAATTTTTTTCCAAAAATATCATTAGGAAAACAACATAATTCTCCACAAATTATATTTTTACTCCAAATCAAAATTCTTAACACTTATATGAATTTTGAGGACTTCAATTCGATTATATATATATATATATATATATATATATATATTATAATCACATTTGACCCAAAAGTATAACACATCTTTATTCATTCACCTTGTAATGATCATAAATTAGATATCCTTAATGAATCTCCCTAAAAAGATAAAATCTTTATAAATGAAAATCTATTATTATTATTATATCTTTTAAAAAATATTTAATTATTTTTCCAATTTATAAAAGTTTATTAAACGTTAAAAAGCTATACAACAAAAAAATCTAAAATAATTAAATCTAATCATTATTAGTATTATTAAAAATGCATTCTTTCCTTATAAATATTTTAAAAACTATTAAATTTCATTAAAAATAATTATCCATTCATTTAGTTAAAAATATAAAAGATTAAATACCATTTAAATATATTATTATTTGTGGCATTAATACATATTAAATCTATTATCACATTCTACATTGATTCCAGATTTTTTTAATTTTATATCATATTTTTCCTCCCGAGGCATTGAGATTTGACATTAAGATTCTTTGAAAGCATTGAGATTTGACATTAAGATTCTTTGAAATTTTTTATGATAGATATTCTTCCTTCGTTTTGAATTCCCTTAGAATTTTCTACGTAGCGTATTGAGATAAGAAATTGAGATTCTTTGCTAATTTTTATGTGGTTGCTATTCCTTCGATCAAGATGGTATGGTGATATATATCTATATATATAGTAAGTATTGTATGATTTGATTCTATATCCAATAACTTAACCTTATAATAAATAGAAATCACCTTATTGAACCATTTTCTTTTCTTCCACCCATAATAATAATAATTTAAACTATATAATAATATATCAAATTTATACCAGTGTTCTAATGTTGGAGTGGCTTAATTAAATGATATTAAAAACTTTCCTTCTCTTACCTACCAAACCATACATATCAATCTGTCTTAAAATATTATTTCCCTTACCTACCAAACATTTCAATCTCCATCTCTTAAAGGCTTATGTTAATTCAATCCACAATTCAATTTTATATTTGAATCTTTTTTAAATATTGTTTCATTTATTCATGGCGAACCATTTCTTTATAATAATAACATAAAATCTAACTTATTAGTCCTTGCTTACGGTAGCGTAGGGACTATAACATTCATTTGACCGTTGGCAAGCTATTATTTCATGTGTTGACCATAAATTTTTACTCCTTAACCAAACCCAATGTTTTTGGTTAGAAATTTTGCGGTAAGAATTTTTTAACCAAATTCTTTAAATTACCCCCTTATTACAAGCATCACATGCCTCGATGTTATTTTAGTGTGGACAAGTTAATTAATCTTAAATTTTTCAAAACAAAGGTCAAAGAAAGTTATTTTATGTAAAGTATGAAAGCTAAGGCAAGTAAGTTATTTTATGTAATTTTTTTGAAACTAAGAACAAGGCAAAGTTTCCAAAGTTGTCATGGAAACATTTCATAAACCCATCGCCCTTTCACTTGTCACTGCTGGTTGCCACGATTGTTTACAGTTGTCGCCATCTCTCTTCATGTCTCTTCATTCCACCACCCTCCTGCCCCATCTTCCCCCTCTTCATTCCATTACAAGCACATCATTCATCCACTTGTGCATGTTAGCAAAAGATTCAGATGTTTCAAGAAGAACCACAGTTACTACATAAGCTCCCAGAGACAATTTTTTTGGGGTTTAAGTGGGGTTGTTCACCATTTCTTCATCACCTCCTAGGACATTGCTGCTTGAGAACCAGCAAAGTAGAGGTAAGCTTAATAGTGTAAACACAATCATATATTCTCATGTATGCTCATGTAATGTTGCATCTCATTAGCTCTTTGTGTTTTACTTTACCATTCCAAGACTTATTCTATATTCTATATCCATTACAAGTCTTATTTCTAACTATAAGTATATCTACAGTTTCTCTGATCTGTTGTTTACATAATCCATTATTTGAAAGAGAAAGTATCCAACCCAGGAATACATAATTTTTGTGGTTATAATTGTTGTTGGCTTGTTGGGGCCTGACCCAGGTGCGGTGTCCATTAGCCAAACAAATCCCTATACTACTGGCCCTTTCGGCAATAGTTTGCGGAGCATGGACTGAGGTCTCACCCGAAGTAGTATGGGGGGGGTGCTGGAACCAAGTTTCTGCACGCTTGAGAAGTCTGAGAGTTTGATTTGGTCCAACTGTGAGTCCCTTCGCGCAAGTTACTCCGCGCTTCCCTGGCCTTCGCACCCTAACATATTCACCTTCACGCGGCCCTAACCAAACATTGTGGGGCTTTCGCGTTGCTAGAGCAGCGATCTACACTATTCCCCTAAGTCACACCCGAGATCTTACTTATCTTCTTATAACAATTAGTTATCTTCGCATAAACAGATGCCTTACGTTATATTTACTTATTCAGCACATTCATATGAGTTCGCATAGTAAATAAATAGTAAACATGCTATTCACACCCAATAACGCATAAACAGGAAAAGATACACAGAAATATGGTAAAAGTTATCTTTTATTAATTCTTCCCACAGTTACAGACTCGACCTGCCCTGCGCACTCAGCTGCAGACTACTAGGCCTCTGCGCACTCAGCTACAGAACCTTCGCCTACTCTACGACCCAAAGACACAACTTACACTTCAACTCAATCCTTCTTCAATCCCTTAGACTCATCTTGCTTCATTGTTTTTTCTACACTTAGAGCCTCGCTCTATTTATAAAATCCCATGGTCCGCGGACCATGGGTAGATCTTTCAAACCGACATTACATTACAAAAACAAGGGCGGACAACCCTATGACTCTATTATGACTTCGCGCTCCACGCCCACAATTCGCGGAGTATTTACAATGGGTTTAATCAAAACTTGGGCTTTAAGCCCCAAAACATTCCTTAGGGGGATTCCATGCCCAACAGGCCCCCAACACAAACATTGTGACTCACCCTCGAGTCACTCTGTTGGTGCGGAGATCTTCGTGCGTAGTCCTTCCAACTCTGCCTGAAAAGCTGCAAGGTTCGCAGTGCACTGAGCGGTTGCTTGCTGAATCTCTTGTACACGTTGTTCCTAGACCGCAGTGTCATAACTGCTTCCCTGGATCTATTCCTGTGCCCCCTACATTTGCGCGAGCTTGCCTTCAATTGTTGTTGTAATGATGAAGGCCTCATCAATCCAAGGTTGAACGCATGCCTTCAAAACTGCTTCTCTGTGTCATGTTGCATCCACTTTCTCTGTGAGTGCTTTGGCCTGCTACATCCACGCGAGCCTCTGAGTGAGGGCCACCGTCTACACAGCCCCTTTGATGTTGTCATACTGCTGCTGGAACTCACGTGCCTCTATCTCTAAGCGTTGGATGTTAAAGTCCTCTTGTAGATTGGTGAGGACCTTGAAGAACTCTTCCAACATTCTGGTGCAGTCCCTTACTGCACTACTAATCTCTTCCATCCCTGATGAAATCGTGTTGGTGCGTTATTCTCTTACCTCTTGAGGGGTGGACGGCTACGCCTTCAACCACAGCTCTGTTATCTAAAGGTTCAGCTCCAGCTGAACCTTGGTCATTTCTTCTCGCGCCTCGTGCACCCCTGCTGCTAATCTATGGATGCGCGTCTGTGTTGGTGGGTTTGTTGGGATGGCCAACTTAGGGACCATCTAGCAGGCTTCTTCCAATACCTGTACCATCTGCCTGTTCTGCGACACAACCTCATCGTGCTGCAAGCTCAACTGCTCCATGTTGATCTTTTGCTCGCTCAACACTTGCAACACGTGGCTATCCCTAGCTCGCGGTTCTGCAGTAATCCCATCTTGCAGAACATAAAGCGTCTCCCACGGGAGCGCAGCCATGTTGATTCCTATCCCTTTGAGTGCACTAACCATAGGCATGTTGGCCTCATTGGTTGTAACCAGTGCCCCTTCTGGCAGCACTATTGTGTTGGTTGTCGGAGCACGTAGCATTTGCTAGGTTGCAGTTCTCCCTACTGCGAGGTTGGTCAAAAGAGTACCAACCTAAGGAATGTGCATTTGCAACTCCAGAATTTGTGCTCGGAGGGCCCCCAACACAATCTGATTTGCCTCCGCGAAGTTCTGGAGGGCCTCAGTGGTGACATTGCGCACTGTCTCGCCTATGTTGTGCAGATCACCCTCAGTAAGGGTGATTAGGTCGATTAACAGCTTGGATGCTTGCACCTTTTTGCGTGGCCTCGTCCACTTTCTCGGGTGTTGGTGCTTAAGTAGTGTTGCTGCTGTTTGTGGGTCTGTGCCGCCCTCCTCTTCCTTTGTTTCCATCTCTTTCTCCTACGCACGCGAAGGCGACTTCTAGCCCTCTCGTACCTTCTTTGTTGCCTTTTGTGTTGTTGTTGCTGCAACCTTTTTCTGTTCTGCTACTGCCTGCACAGTGTCCCATGCCTCTTGCGCTTTTTCTACCACTGCTTCTTGCCTTCTCTTTTCTACCAACTGCACCATGTGCAGTTTGGCCTCCTCTTTCTTCTTCTACGCAGATGACTTCTCCACCGCTGCAATGTCTGGGGCGCGCCACTCCAGCGGCCATGTCTCCAGTACATCGAAAATCACATAATCTGTGGCTATGAAGGGTAGCTCGCTCCATTTCTTGGTCGGGTCCTTGTGCGCTCTAAGATATATGTTTTGGAATTCTGCCTTATATTCTGCAAAACTTTGCAGGCTATTGTAGACAGTGGGTGATAACCATGGCTTGCGGTTAATCCCCATTCTGATGTTCATCTCCATAAACACCCAGAATATCTTATTGTCACGGATCCATTTCGCGTCCTTAGTGGCCCATAGCGAAGCATACTTCACAGCCTCCATAAGATCTCTGTTAGTTGAGGGGAACTGGTTGTCCTCCGGCAATTCCCTTGCCACCAACACTATGGACAGCAAAATCCATGCATAGTGGAACGTTTTTCCTTGTTCCTATGCCTTGTGGAAATTTTCCAGGAACTCTTTGCATAAGAACTTCGACCAGTTAAACTGGACCCCCTTCGCACACTACTCAGCAAGTGCAACCACCAGTGTAGGCACCTCGTCCGCGCGGCACTTCCGCATGAGCTTGCATGCCAGTATCTGGGTCGCAACTTTAACTACTTTGTTGTTGATGCTGGATATGGCGTAGCCCCTTTTCTTCTTCTCTAACTTGTATTTCTTCTTCATGGCCTCCGTGATGGCCCAATCATTGCTCTTCCCCTCTGAGATGCCTGCGGGGTCCTCTCTTTTGCACGGGACCCAGGTAATGCAATGGATTAAATGGTCTATGCTGGGGATGGGCTCCTCTAGCCACAAACACCCACCATGCACCAAGCAGAGTAGCTGCCTAATGACAAATATCGTTATTAGGGTGCAATGGAAATGCGGCACCCAGAGTAGTTTTAATAACCCTGCCTTTTCCACTCCGCGTAACCACTTTCGCAGCTCCAATTCGATAACCCCCACTGCGGTGTTCTATTTGGGCGTCATGAGTTGCACGGTCTCTAGATGAGGGAATTTCTTGTGGTCAGCGAGATCCCAATCTTCAAACTTCAAGTTTGGAACGCGCCCCAAGTGCGTGCCCTCAAAGATGATGTTGTCCAGGAGGAGCGGAATCTAGCGAGAGATCTTGCTTTCAACAAGGTCCTTGGGCACTTTTGCCTTCCCCTTCCAGAGAGGGATATACACGGCAGCTTGGTTGGAGGGTGCGCAGCCTCGGTTTCTACTTACATGCCCTCGTCCTCATCTTCTTCAATTATGAGGTCCTCTAGGTCTTCCTACTTCTCGTCAATTTCCAAGTTAACTGCTTTCCTTTTCTCCTCCATCGTTAATCTGGTGCGCAGCGGGTTTCACAGGGACACACGCACCAAAATAATTGGTTGTTTATCCTTCTTCGATCTTGGTGTGCATGGTGATTTAGGGATTTCCGCAACAATCCCAGCACCTTCAGGGGCATCTTCCATGGTCAAAGCCTGCACAACCTCTTCAGCAGTCATCTCTGCAATTTCCCTAGCTTCCTCAGATGTTGCCATCTTGCTCGTCCAGAATTTTCTCAATTGCTTAATCAGGGGCTCAATCAATGCTCGGCATAGGGCAAACAGATCTCGGCTCAGAATATGCAGCGCATACAACAGCTCAATTTGCAAATGACCAAGTGTTATTTGCTAGGCAACCTTTTGTAATTTATAGCGCCTTTTGAATTTGAATTCGACCATTCCCCCCAAATCCAGTTCATTAATGCTCCCTTGGTAGCAGATTTTCCCAAATATTGCCCATAAAGTGTGTCTTAAATGCTTGCCACCCGCTCCATTTGGTCTCAAGTCAAGCATCACATTGTGAATAATGACTCTAACGGTAACTTTCCAGCCAACCCGCGCGGCATCACAGCCCCCTTTGTGCGGTCGTTGACCTTGTGATACTTTGCTCCAACATCACGCGACTCCCGGGCAGAGTAGTTTATAGTCTCGCGCCTCCTTTCAACTACATGGAGCATTAAGATTGTACTTCCCACAGTTAGTCAAGTGGTCACGCCACCTGTATATGGTTTTCATCAGTCATCCATCACTTTTCCTGGAAAACATCCACCTTTTATTGTTACTGGCTGTGTCACGCACTTATCATCTGCTGTGCGCCACCATGGTTGATCCATTTAGTAATATGCGGTCCAATCCAATGCATCAGGCTAATCAACTCTCAGTGGTAGTCCCCAAATTCGTCAACATGATTGTGCGCACCCTGTTTTACACCCTGGTCTTCTTATCGAGAAAATCTTCCTTTATCTCGTCCTCAAGCTTCTTGACTTCCGCTTCCACTAAAGCACTTTTCTCCCTTAATCACACCCTTTCTTTCATAAGTTCTTGGAGCCTAAGATCATTCTGTCAGATTTCTTCCTCGGGTCCCAAGCGTTCTACTTCATTCGGTTGCGCGATCCCTTCTTCCAAGGCTCGGTGAGCCATCATATCTACTAGTGCTGCTATGCGCGGACTAGTCATTTTATACTCTATGGGGATTACAGCATTCGCTCCATACTCTAGCCTTAGAAATGCCTGCTCCG
The DNA here is from genome assembly GCA_000404065.3 of Pinus taeda. Lineage (NCBI taxonomy): Eukaryota > Viridiplantae > Streptophyta > Pinopsida > Pinales > Pinaceae > Pinus > Pinus taeda. The sequence goes on from APFE031660946.1 coordinate 9,286, forward strand.
TCAGTTTCTTGCATGTTGTCCTATAAACCCACAAACTCGTTGGTACGCGCAGGCCCATTTTGGTCCATTGCGCATTATGTACCTTGTTCAGCGCTTCGCATACTTCGTTAAAGGCTTCTACATGCATAACTTTTTGCCCACTCATTCTTTCCATACTCCATTGTTCCACCCTGAGGGGTCGTTCGCGTAATTGTCTTGCCCGTATATGCTTACTGACCGTGTCTCTTAACGCGGAGTCTATGTGCATCTGTGTAGGTTTTGGAACATACGCCTGTACCCATCTAGAAAGGTGCCCGTGCGGATCGCTCCTTCCGGCCTTCTTGTCTGTGAATCACACCTCAGGCTTCCCAAACCGTATGCACATCAGTCTCCTGCATTCGCACCAGTCCTCAAAGCTTCTTTGGTTCATGCTCCACCACCTCGCGGGTGTGGCACACAATACCCATTTCAATGCCTTAAAGCGTTGTTGTTCCAAAACCTCCCTTTCGAATTTGTTCAGGAAGGCATCTACCTCACTTAACCCATCATATGTAGGCAGATCCCTTACCTCTGTTGATATGCATCACAACGATCTCGTCATCATGTTACAGTTTAGTGTGGTTACTTCATGTAACCAGTTCTGCCATCGCTCTATTTCTTCATCTGAATCTGATGTACAGGAGCTTTCGTGCTCCCATGAGATTCATCTATCCACGGTGGGATTTACCCAGTCTTGTCCTCACGCGGTTATCTTGTAGATGCAATCCAAGTTTTCGTCGTTTTCATAGTCGCGCACGGGCTCCGTGTAGCGGGATCCTTCTGCAAGGTCCAAAGGTACAACTACACGCAAAGACGTTTTCTCATAAATCATCTTGGGATTCTTCAGATTTATCACCCCATTCATGTCAGTGGCCCAATCGATACCTGATAGCACGGGGTAGGGATTGTTGTCATCAACAATCTCTATCACTTCGAAATCTTCTAGTGCACTTGCTCCTTCAATGTCCACGGTGATTCCCTGCAATCTTCCATAGGTAGGATCTTTTGTTGGTTTGCCATTCGCAGTTGGATAGGAGACCATTGTAGCGTAGGCCTCCCCATGCATTACCATGTCTACTTCAACAGAATGTTCGAGTCTGATTCTAAGTCCAGAATCACTTGGTCCATCTCGTATTCCCTATTCTACGCGATCAACCTCATTTCTCTTCCTGTCCTTGTCCCGTGCTTTCTAATCTTCCAGACTACACGCGGTTCTCTTAGCGCGATCCCAGCATCGATGGATGAGTTCCTACAGTCCCTTTATAGCCTTGTTATCACACAGCAGGTTCATGCATGTTTCCATGAATGTCGTGAGCATTGATGGGTCCATTTTTGGCTTGGGTCTGTCTTTGCTTCCTGAAGTGGAGGCATCAGCGAAGCTCTTCCTAGCTTCCATGAAGGTTTCCTTAGCATGCTCCAAATCAAACTCTGATTCTTTCGTCAGAGCCTTGCGAACCCAAGTACTATCTTCAGGCTGGTTGCTTTTATCATCCCCTGTCGTAATTCTACTTCAGAGCACAATGTTCACTTTAGGGTCTTCCTTGTGCGGCTCAGACCTCATCATTTGCAGGTTCTGAGTCGGGGGAGGTTGGAGCACTCCTTTATCGTGCAGCCTTGCTATTAGTGTGGGACAATCCTCTGTCTCATGATCAAATAATGTATAACACAAGCATGATGGATGCGTCGGCTTCGTAAAATTGTGGGCATAATGTCCTAGCCCTCTGCAATTGTAACATATCAGTTGTCTGCGACCTCTTCCAAGTCCTCCTCCACCTCGACCTCATCCGCGCTCCTAAAATTCGTTCGTGCCATCTCTGTGTTCTGGTCAAGGGGCCGTGTTTCGGACTGAACTCTGTACGTGGGAGTCCTATCCATCATCAGCTCATAAGTTCTACAGGTGCAATCATCATGTCCCACTGATTTACAAAAATTACAGAACAACTGTTGTGAATGTTGCGTGTACTTCTGCAACAGATGGCAATTGTCTGTAACATGCTTTTCCCGTATTTGACAAATCGAGCACCATAATCTAGGCATCGTGCTAGGTCCTACTTGTGCCTCTAGTCTCAATGGCATTGGTCCTCCTCCCGCGAGGTAATTCGCAAACACCGGGCAATGGTCTTAGTCATGTCCCTGACCCTTGCACTTTACGCACCATACCTCGTCGTGCACTTCTGGGCGAGTTGTCTTGTCTTGTTTCAAACTCTGCATCTCAAGGCACAAGTTTTTCAACTACACGTGGATCTACTGAAATCCCAGGTTAGGATCCTATATTGGGATTTCATGCAGTCTCATCGCAATCTCCAAGGACTCGGCATGAGTTGTCAACCTTTATTGTGACAACGCATTCCTTAAATGTGGCATTAGCGATGCTACAAACCATTCACGGTATTGTCCATCCATCAAAGTCATATTAGCTTTGTTAATTGTGCACTTCAGTCTCTGATCCAACTTCCAAGGAGTCTCACCTGGTAGCACCGTGATCTCCTTGAACCCAATGATCAACTATGCCTCTGACTTCGGCCTGCTAAACTCTCTGTTTAGCGTAGTTTGGATGTTTGTGATCCCTGCAGTCGGATTCTCATTAGAATGCTTAATGTACCAGGTCAACACGCGATCCTGCAGAGGGCTGACCAACGTCGCTTTCTTTATATTATCATTTATGACTCCCTACGCTTCCCATACAGCTTTTATCATGAACCAAAACTGGTCTGGAACTTAATTTCCTATTCCCTTGAACACCAACAACTTTATTGTGCTTGCCAGATTAACTCGTAGTGGTGGCGGAGGTGGTATGGACGAAGATGGGGGTGAAGAAGGTGAAACTGGTGGTGGTGTGGGTGGGGGTGGTATGCGTGGAATCCTTTGCCTTATCAAATTGATCGCACTCCTTGGTGAGACCTTAGCGAGCTCCTCCTCGTCTCCTTGCGGAGGTGAAATCAAAGGGCTAGTTTCTAGTTCTGCACTGCCTTCATTTCTGTAAATTCTCCCACTTCACATATCCCCAAACATCAATTTATTTGCATAACCCGCTTTTCACACAGTAGCATTTTAATCCAAGTGTTCAAAGACTTAACGTACTTACCTCGCGGTCCTTTGAGGAAGCGTCTCTCTGCCTCATTGTAGCTGATTGAAGTATCTACCGCGAATTCAGTAATGAATCCTCCTATAATTTAATCAAGCCAGTGATCAACTGTGCGCACGATCTTATCCTCCGATGCTTCCAATCTGCACACCAATTCTGGAGTCCACACAATAGGTCTTTCGAGCTTGCACCTTCCTTGGCTATATGCTAGCTTCGCGATCCACTCATATAGCTCAGTAGGGAAAGACGTGAAGAAAAATTCGTGGATCTCTGTGTATAGGTATCAGTCTAACCACTCTTCTTTTGATAGTTACATATTCCTATTCTCCTGTGCCGCGAACTCGTGAATCTTCCTATCCAACCAATCTTCAATTAATTTCTTAGTTGGATTCCAGTGATATGACATCATACATCTCTATGCAGATCCCAGTCCCAACGATGGAACCATTTATTGGTCTTGTTGGAGCATGACCCAGGTTCGGAGTCAATTAGCCAAACAAATCCCTATACTACTGGCCATTTCGGCAATAGTCCACGGAGCGTGGACTGAGTTCTCACCCGAAGTAGTATGGGGGGTGATGGAACCAGGTTTCTGCACCCTTGAGATGTCTGAGGGTTTGATTTGGTCCAATTGTGAGTCCCTTTGTGCAGGTTACTTCGTGCCCTGATATATTCGCCTTCGTGCAGCCCTAACCAGAGGTTATGGGGCTTTCGCGCTAAAACAACGATCTGCACTATTCCCTTAAGTCACACCTGCGATCTTACTTATCTTCTTATAACAGATAGTTATCTTCGCATAAATTAATGCCTTACCTTATATTTACTTATTCAACACATTCATATGAGTTCACATAGTAAATAAATAGTAAACTTGTTATTCACACCCAATAACACATAAACAGGAAAAGATACACAGAAATATGGTAAAACTTCTCTTTTATTAATTCTTCCCATGGTTACAGACTCAACCTGCCCTACACACTCAGCTGCAGGGGTCCGCGCACTCAGTTGCAGACTACTAGGCCTCTGCGCACTCAGCTATAGAGCCTTCTCCTACTCTACAACCCAAAGACACGACTTACACTTCGACTCAATCCTTCTTCAATCCCTTAGACTCATCTTGCTTCATTGTTTTTTCTACACTTAGAGCCTCACTCTATTTATACAATCCCATGGTCTGCGGACCATGGGTAGATCTTTCAAACCAACATTACATTACAAAAACAAGGGCAGACAACCCTATGACTCTATTATGACTTCGCGCTCCACGCCCACAATTCGTGGAGTCTTTGCAATGGGTTTAATCAAAACTTGGGCTTTAAGCCCCAAAACATGCCTTGGGGGGATTCCACGCCCAACAATTGTTATTTGATAGAAACAAAAAAGTGAAATTTAAAAGCAATTTGATTTTTTCAATCAGTTAAAACTTGTTAATTGAAATACAACAAATATATTTGATTGTGAATGGCTACCTAGGTTGAAACTTCTAGACTGAAGTGAGGTCCTTTTCCTTTTGGTCATTCCATTGCACCTGTTTACAAATAAAATTTGATTAGAACCTACCGAAAGCACAAAATATCCTTAGCTTCCCCTACATTCTCTGATGCAAAAATACTTAGTGGTCTCACCAGTGAGCAATCTTCTCATCATTCTCTATAAATACATAGTTAGCTCGGGATGTAGGATGTATGAAGTAACTGGAATATTCATAGCCTGCTGCATGAGTATTAATGTAATCTCCAAGCTACAAAAGGATGAGTTCAGATCATATGTTTGAATGGCAAGGTAGCAGCGGCTAAGGCTTAAGTAGCAGTGAAGTAAGAATAGGTGAAGGCAACAAAGGCATAGGTGGGAATAGATGAAGTTATAGGTGCAGAGATAACAAAGGCATAGGTAGCTTGAGCAGAGTCCTTTCAAAAGGCAAAGTATGTTCCGGTCCCAGGTGAAGCAGATCCAACTAAATCGACCCAACCTATTAGGGTTGATATGTTGTTACTGAACTTGATTAATTGCTAACTAACTAGCCTGCCAAGCAATAAAACTGACCATTGATTAACTTAAACAGGTTAACCCTACTGACATCGCTCAATGTATTGAGAATGCTCGCTTACCCTTTCTCCTTCTTTGGATTACCTGCGACTGGTGTTTCCTTTCAAACAACAAGCTCTCGATCATGAACCATACAAAGGAAGTTATTGGCTCTCGATTATATACAATATTATGTGTTGCTTTCACTCGTTTAACCATATTTCCTAAGGCTCCATGGAACGAAACAGGCAGTCATCTAGCAATGAAAGCTAGCAGAAGAATGACAACAAAAGAAAGAGCTACCGAGTCAAGAGTTTCTCAATTAAGTCGATTGGGACCTCACCTAACATCCAGATTTGTCGAGACAAAATATGATGGTTGCATACCTTGCATCCAGTAGAGTGGCCCTCATAACTATGCTTTCTTTTCGCTCTTATTAACATCGCCTTTCCTTATCTACTAAAATTGGTCTAGAGGGGAAATATATTAAGAATCATTGTCACGGAAACAAAACCAAAACAAATGTTTCATATACCCAACTACTTCTCCATGCACAATGCACAGTTGTTGCTCAACATCCCCCTCATGTCTTCTAAGAATATATTCGAAGTTGTTTAGTGGTAGAGCCATGGTGGGGCCAATTGTTACCAACAATAAAGAAAATGCCATTCATTTCAATGTAAAAATCAAATGTTGCCAAGCTAGATAGCTAGTCTAAGTGCTCAAATGTGTTGCCAACTTTATTCATAAGATATTAATAAAAATAATATGTATTCCTTTGAGTTGAGCCTTGAGTTATATTAAGAAGCCCCTTTCAATTCATGATATGCTCTTGGTTGTCCCTTTCAATTTGTCATATGATCTTCATTAGATAGCTTTACAATGAAGCAATCTTAACAAGTGCATGGTTTTCAAACTCAAACCTACACTTTAAAAACCGTGCTTTTCTTCTGATACGAACAAAGAAAATATCATTAGTTGGTTACTTAGAAGGTGTGGCATATCTGTTGCATCCTAATCAAATTCAATGTGTATGGGATGCATACAATGGGCTGCGTTTGACCTAAGTCTCGGCGGCTGACTATCATAACATGATTTTACAAACTGTATTAATTATCTCAATCTTACATAAATGCTTCATATCCTTCATATGCTTCATATTTGGTTTATATGAACCTACCCGATATTGACCACTCTTTGTCTCAATTGCAATGGCTTTTCCACCGTCGTTCGGTCGCCTTAATGTCAAGTAACAGACGTAAGGGCATTGTTGTGCTTCAAGGTTGATATTATCGATGACAACTCTGGCTATCTACGGTCATGGAACGACTCCAACTACTGCCATTGTCGCACAATTCTCTTACAGGAGCGATGCCTTCTTCAATTGGCATGATGAAGAAATTGAAGGTGTTGGATCTCAACTCCAATACATTGTCTCAGGCCATTCCCAACACGATGGGGAACTTGACACAACTAAATATTATGGATATGAACAAAAACCAGTTAAGTGGAGTAATACCCAATTGGTTTCTGAATCTCGCATCTACAACTAAATAATTCTCTGTAAGGATGGATTCGAAATGGGATACCACTTTGAACTTTCTGATGTCTTCGTACCTTTGATAACAATAGACCATGTGGAGATCTCTTCCTGCTTGTTAATGTATTCATATTATTTATTGGTTCCAAACTAGAGATTCGAAACCATGCCAGGGTTGTAGCGTCTTTTAGAATTTTGTGTTTTCTCGTATTCCACGGTTGTTGATGGCTCTAAAGCTGTATTGACTTTTTGCCATTTGTAAGAAATTTTATATACCATGTGAAGATGTATTTATCTAAAAACTAGAACATGTCATAAATGTGTTAATATTTTCATGGATCATACTCTCATCTATGGATGTTCTCAAATCATGTTCGCTTATTTTTGGGATTCAACTATATGACTTCCTATAAATAAATTCATAAATTTGTTTCCTTTTTGGGTATGAAATCATAGAATTATTCATTTTACTTGCTACTACTTCATTGTGGTGATGTTAATAATATTAAATACGCCATGTTTACAAAAATAAAAGCTCTGGTTAATGTCAACCAATTTAATTACAGTAGAGGGTGTATTGTTTTAGGTTGTAGCCAATTTCAAAAGGCAATGAACTTTGCTCGCTCATGGTATATTTTCTTTAGAAATATCAGCGATTTCCTCCGGTTGCACAATATATGTTGATACTTGCTTCCTATTGCATGATATTTTCTCGAGTGATATTAGTAATACAATGGAGGATATTAATACTCACTTTTTATAAGGACCAAATAAATTATATGTAGGTAAATTCTTCTCATTTTGTACTATTTCTACAACGTTAAGCCTTAGCATCTCTATTGACAGGTACAGATAAAGATATTGTACACTAAAGGCCTTCAAAAACAAGGAAAGTAGTGACATTGTTGGGTGTGTGTTATATGCTTTCCATGACTACCCCACGCACGGGGGGGCGCGGTAGCCCCCCTTGTACATTGTGTTGGGTGCCGTAGGGGGGCAGTAGCCCCCCACACGGGTTTTGGGGAACGCCCCAGGAAAAAAATAAATTGGACCCTATATTACGTGGACGGACCTACCTATGGTTTTGTGCATGGATTTCGCACATGGTTTTGGGCATGATGGTTTTTTGTCCATGGTATTTTGTAGATCTGGTCAAGGGAACTACGGTTATGTTCTAATCCAGGGTTTATGGATGATTCGACATGTATATATATGTATTGTAACATTTAAAGGAACATAGTTAAAATCAATCTAGTAGTCCCAATTTTGGGATCTAGGGGAGAATCTCTATGTATATATATTTTATGTTTTATGCTCTCGCTATTGTTTATTTTCCATTGTTTATTTGCTCAATTCTCTTGACACCCTCGAGGTCAGACTTTGTGGTTGAGCCGACAAGAAGTGATCCTTTTGGGGAGATTTGCTTGGTCCAATTATTTTGTGAATGTAGCGGTCACTGATCTCTAGGGACCGCGAACTACATAGAAATAAAAATACACATGATTCCTTGGCAACTTGAAATTCAACAATCATATGGAAGCAACAAAGGACTGACTTTGGTGACTTAAAAATTATAGCATCATAAGGTAACAATAGAAACCATTCTAAAATAGAACCATGTTCTTCTTACATATAAGTGCATTTAATACAACATAAGAACTAAATTAGGAGGTGAAAAGTTTTTTCATTATTGTGTAAGTGAAATGCATGTAAGGCCAATTAAACCTAATATTTTATTTTGCATATTATCATTAAATCATAAAAAACACAACAAAGCAATGGTTTCCAATCAGGAATGCAAAGTGACATAGAATGATGTGGAGTGAACCACTGCCCCTAAACCAAAAGTTGGAATGTGCATGCTCTAGATTGGGCATAGGAACAAAATGTGAATGACATGGATAATGATTTGATGAGTATAAGGGAGATAAATTACACATAAAACACGTTGAACATTTAAGGCTATTTAAGATATTGATATTAATGTAAGACTAAAATAATGAAAGAGAGGTTCTTCCAAGATTTTCTTCTTATTTGTCATATCATTCTATGAATTATCTCTATCTACCTTACACTAGTTTTCAAATATTCGCATGAAATGGATCTAGCTTATTGCTACATGGAGACATGCAACTTAATTAAAATAAACTATTGACTGCAATGGCAGTAAAAAAAGCTAATGAAATCATTAAACAAGACCACTACAAAGAGGAACACTTGGAAACTCTGGTTCTTTCTCCCTTTCATAGTGGAAAATCCTATTTGAGTCCAAAAAGAGATAAGACAAAGATAGAAACTTGGGAACTCTAGTTCCTTCTCCCATTCATAATGAAATATTGATATTAGAGCCATTTTTACCCTTTTTAGTTTTTAGCATATCCCTAATGATGACACCAAAAATCGGTGAACTAAAGAAGTACAGTAACTTTGCATTGCTAACTTCCTAACTTATAATTAAATTATTGACTAAGGAGTGTAAGCTTGTGAGGTGTTGTCTAATGTATGTGCAAAGATTCAAGTGCTACTGAAATATGTTTTCTCTTCATTTATTAATGTTGTGGAAATACCACTAACTACTAAAAAGAAAATCAAACACTTTCATAAAGTAAAGCTAATATAAATGAAAGCAAGTAAATTTACTCCCTAACCATCCATGTGATTGTGACATATAGAAAGAGGAATTACACGCAACTCAAAGTAGAAAATCTACTCTACAATACATTATCAAACCAAACACATTGAATCCTTAACCAACCACATTTGATGACATGTGGGAAATGAATGACAATGAATTCTTTAACCATGGAACATATAGCAATAGAATTCATGGATTCATAAACAAATGCAACTACATAACAAATAAAAATAACAAACAATATATAACAAAACATTGAAAGAAGGCTACAACCATTAAGCAAACAAATAACAAGTAATCTTATATGTGAACATGGGGGATTTAATCACCAGTATAGCTCTAGAGAGGGCCTTTACTCCAAAGAAGGCAAGGTGTTGAATCTCTCAAAAAGATGAAACACTATGCACAACAAGAAACAAAACATTGATATGACATTGTTATAAATTCAAAATTATAATGTACTAATTGAAAGAACACCAAATCTATATCTTGTTGGCTCCACTATTTAATTTATACTAGGTCATCCTAATTTATTATATACAAAATGAGTTCAATGATTCCCTAGAACATATCCCAAGTAATTTTTGGTTTTCTTCAACATAATTCCTACATATCAATAATATGTTTCTAGGCATTATAAATTCTTTGAGAAGTGGCCAATTTACTTATGTACTTCTCCATTTATGTGGTTGCCTTGAGCTATATCACAACATATTTACTATGCCATTTGGTGAGAGGTGTGCTATCTACCCATTTGATTTTATATTATGGGATTTTGGGAAGAGTATTTAACAAGTATTTTGCAACACTAATCAATTCCTTAAAGCATCTTTCAATCATTATGAATTCTACAACACAAACATCTTTAACATAGAGGTAAGCTATCATAAAATCATGTGTACTTTGTAGCATAGTATTCCGCAACATATGAAAATAACACATCTAAACTAGATTACTCGTAAAACCAAAATATCCCGTCACTTTATCTCATAATTATGCTAAAGACATAAATATACAAACAACTACCATATAAACCAAAATGATTAATAATGGGTAACTTTGACAATCTTTTAAGACTTATGGAAAATGATATTCTAAGGCTTATGGAAAGCATAATAAACAATAAAGGAAGGAAAAAGTAAATAATTCAATGGTTCCTCAAATACATAGAGCCTATAGAATCCCATGAATGTTTCTCACAACAGGTAATATGATATATCTAGCAAAACAAGTGATAACCCTCCAAATGCAAAACTTAAATGACATTATAGCACAACCTTTGACAATACAAAAAGCACAAAATTCTCTTTGTTTATGGAGAGGATAATTTTTCAATGCAGAGAAAAAATTGCATCTAAGAAGATTTGAAATGGACACTATACATGCATCAATTAATGATTGAAGTAAAGTTGAATGAACAATAAGGTTAAGCACACTGCAAAACTCTTAACAATTTTTGCAATGTTGATTCACCTCATTATTACCATGACCATTATGTTCACTAAAAACACCATGAAGTATAATGAATACAAGATGAAATGAAGTCGTGGTAAACAACTGCATGCAAATCACAACTCATACTCATTTAGAACCAAAGAAAGAAGGGAAAACAATGTTTTTGGCCGTGAAAATTGAAAATTACGTATGTTTAGCTATAGTAAAGTGATCATCCCATTTGGCCTTACTAAGTAATGGAAGAGAATATCACAAAGAATTTAGGGTTAATCTAAGACAATGTGAATAAGTAAATGTTACAAACAAAACCCAGGTATACATGAACCCCATGACGCACTAGTTCTTGAAAGAGGTTTTGGGAGGCCACTATCTCAACACAACACTAGTGTAACAAAACATGAATGAATTGAGCTCTAAGAGGTATCTTCATCCTCCCACACCCATGGGTATACCATGACTACTACTACTAAAAATAGCAAACATTCATTAGTTGTAGACCTAGGAGTTTAACAGAAACACAAGAGATGTAAAGTTCAACTTAGGCCAAAGTCTTTACTAGAAGAAAAACAACATTAATAGCAATGTGGGGTTCAATGACGTAGAGACAACTTTTCATAGGTGGGTTTCCCAAGATGAGTATCAAAGTCCATGCCACCCAAGTGGGTGTTAGCAAGGAGTGTGGTTACGAAGGTTTGATTCAAAAATCAGACCTTGCAAGACAAGGGCATTGCTTGTTCCTCTTTGTGGCAAGGGGGGCAAGTGTTGAGGAGCTAGGAAGGTGTACAAATTATCATTATATAACATCTCCAAGTTGTTCCTTCTCCTTCTCCACCCCACACTTTTATTGTTCAAGATGTTGTTAAGTGTGCGAGATTTGGTTATGGGAGCTCTAACACTAGTAGAGTTATCCTGCCTCCTATTGTTGTTAATGTTATGGTTTAAGGACCACCGATCAGATTCAACACCAATATGTTGTAGGGAATAGGAATTACTACCTAGTGCATTCAATTGCAACATGTCACAACAAATAAGTAGAGACCATGCAGTGCAGGCATAATTCATCTTTTATATTGTTTGATTGCAACCTCCCGTGATTGACACTTTGGGGGAATTTAGTCACATCACCCATGCTTCTCGAGTGAGCGCTCACATTAACCACCAAAATTCGAAATAAACATAACATAATATTAATAACAAGAAGGAAAAAAATAATGCTACCCACTATAACATGACTTTAAGGTATAATGCAATATTGGTGTTGCATGTATGGCTAACACTATTAGCAAATACTGTAGATGAACTACATTATTTAGGAAGTAAGTTAAAAAAAAAAAAAATTACATTAGTAAAGATAATTATTTTCCTCAAATCTAATAAGAATTTTGTGAGAAGATATAGTTTCATCTCATTTATATAAACTTTCTCTGGATCCCATAAAAGAGGCACAAAGACTTAAACTTTGAAAAATTTGTACATGTTGCTAATTCCAACTACATTTTTTATAAGTTCACTGGTCATTTTCTTGTCTCTACTATCCATATTTTGTTTTATAATAATAATATAATTTAAACTTGTAATCCTACAAAATATATCATAGAAAAAATGGTACATGTTGCTAATTCCAACTACATTTTTTATTACACTTATTTTGTCTCTACTATCTATATTTATTTTATAATAATAATATAATTTAAACTTATAAATTTGAAAATATAATTTTTTATTTATTTGATAATAATATAATTAAACCTGTAATCCAACATAATATAAAATTGATATATGAAATTCTGTGGAAAAGAGTATTTCCTCTGCAAACATTAACTGCGGATTTTATAACCAATTTAATTTACAAAATCTGCATTGGTGAAAATTAATTGCACATTATTTAATCAAAAAAGTTCGGAACTAGTGCCCAACTTGTGTGGTGGCAATATTCAAAGTGATTTATGGCATCTCGATAAAAACGTTTTGTTATTAATTCCCAATAGGTGACAAAACCGGTAAACGCTAAGTGGTCAACCGGTAAACAGTCGCCCGCCCGCAGCCGGTCCCATTTGTTCAATTGGTACATCCAATTTAATGTGAACCCGCTGGAATTTGCACGGAATCCTATCCATCATGTCAAACTTTAGGAAACCGCAGTACCTTTCAGGAACTAAATTATTACGAAGTCTCTGTCCCGTTCAAAGTGTAAGCATGGATAATGTAGTTTTTACATAATTTCTATGTGATGTGCTTATTTATTTAATTATTTTAAATTGGTTAGGTGGAGTTGAAATTCAGGTTAGTTTTAGTTGGAGGGGGAAGGAATTGTTGGTAGGATATTTTTGGAATTTTTTTTTTTCATGCGAAAAAAACTCTTGTTCTGGAAACTTCTTTGTAAAATTTAATAAATAAATTTTATGTTTAGTTATTAATATTTTAATGAATGCGAAAAAAACTCTTATTTTCAAAACTTTTTTTAATTTAATAAATAAATTTTTATATTTAGTCATTAAAATTTTAATGATTAAAAAATTGTGAACTTTCTGGCTAGTTAAAAAAAAAACAACTATGAATTTTTTGTCTAGTTTATTATATGTATATGGGTACTTTAACTTATAATATTTAGTCATTAATTTTTTAATGATTAAAAAACTATGAATTTTTTGTTTGGTTCATTTTTTATATATAGTAGTTTAATTTATAAATAGAAATGGTTTTTTTCACGACCATATTTTTTTGGTTAATTTTAATAAAAAATATGATGGAAATTTTTAAAAAAATTGAGTTCAAATTGTTTAATTTGCCTAATTGGAGTGCCCAATGGTGCGTGCTGACAATATTTATGCATTCAAAATTCAGGGACAAAAACCTTAGAGCACTCAAATTATGCAGATTAGATAATTTAAACTCAAGGTTATTTCATCTATAATCTAAAAGTTAAACTACTCGGATAGAAGAAAGAAAGAAAGAAATTATTTTAATGTCCACTAGGCTAAAAATAGCCTAGGGGACAAAGTGCTTCTTCATCTGCTTAATGTATTCGACCCTTTTTTTGTGAAGCTTCAAAATAAATTCTCCTAGCTTCTCAACAAACCCCTCTGCTAAATAAATTATCCCAAGAGCTAGTTGCTATCATATCTGCATAACTTTCTCTGTAGTCTTTGAAGGCCTCACATTCTAAAATGAAACGTTCAAAATGACCATTTTTTCTCATTAATTTTAATCAAAATCGAAAAGAAATTTTTAAAATTTTAATTTTAAATTGTTTAATTTACATAATTCAAATGCCATAAAAGTTATTGCCTAATTTTAATGAATTCAGTTAATTTATATATATTATATATATATATATTATATATAACATCATTTTAATCATTATTATTTGATTGGACGAGATTGAATTGAAGTTGAAGCTCTCTGGTCTTGAAGATGGATAGAGTAACTGGACGGATTAAAAATCTCTAAACAATAAAGTTTCTCCTGATTATGTCTTCCTAATTAAACGTGTGTTTATGTTTTTAATATTTATATTATATTTATCATATCTTAATATTATTATTTTTATTTTGTTTAATTAGATGACTTTTTTTTTTAGTAATATCACACACAAAATAACACTATATGTATAATATCATTGTATTTTTAGGAAAACGAGATCATTAACATCGAAATAAGTTTAATGTCATGAAAAAAACTTCATAAGTCTAATAGTAACATTCTAGACAATGAAATCTATTTCTAGTTAAATAACCATAGAGATAAACAAGATTATATAATGTTTTAAAACAAAAACTATAATGTGCACCATCTTTAGCTTGTGGAAGAGTCACTTAAGTGGGAACAAAAACCTTGTCTTCCTCTTCGGCAATGTTGAAGTCTAAGTTGGTGAGTTTCTTGCCCAAAACTAAGACCTTTGCATCCAACTTATGTTAACTTGTTGCTACAAAGCGTCTGTATAGAGGAGTATTTCTTCTTAAGTTTCATTATGTTCAACCAAAACCTTCCTTCCTCATTATGTCTTTACTTGCCAATATAAGTCCATGGTCCACATAGACTATGTCTACCTAAACCTCATGCTACCTAAATCCGATGTCTAAAGAGTGACATTATCTACCACCTCTATATCCAAAAGAAAATTGTATAAATATGGTGACAGAATTGCAATTGTTCAAGAAATTTAATCGAAATCAAGAGACACAGTTCTACTCTACTGATTTGCGTGAATTAATTCACAATTTAGAACAACATTCGCAAACATGCATCAATCACATACACGAGTACACAAATTATTCTAGAGGAAACCAACTGGTAAAAACCCCTTAAGCATGCTTGCATTAATTAGATGAATAGAGAATGTCTTATAATTTCTTGCTCATTCTGAGCTCAAATTGCAAGTGAATAACCTTTCTCTCTGCTCAATGAGAAGCTTTGAACCAAACTTAGTCAATTTCTGCCTCTACTTGAGCCCTTATTTCCTTGTGCAAATCTCGAGGAATGAGGCCCCAGTTTGTTAGGAATTTTCCTCCAATTGATTGAGTAATTCCCAAGGATTGATCTTCGATTACATGCAACACATGTACACTCAAGAATAGTTTGCAACTGATGTGATATTGCCTTGGAATGTCCACCACAACTGGGAAACTCAAATTCTATGCATGCACTAGCTATTTTTGGTTGATCGATCAATTAACTAGATGATGACTGAGTTATATTGTTGTCCCACTGCACAACTGGCCTCCAACTAGTTCTATCAATAGTTAGAACTAGCCTAACTGAATACAGCTAGAAACTATTAAACTGGATTGCTACAAATTAGCAATCACACATGCATAACTGAACTCCAAGCCCTCTAACTCGAATTTTCTGAGCTAACTGAGTGACAAGAGCCATGTCACCTCAACTAACTACCTCTAAGTTGTTTGTTGATGTGGAAATTCAAATTTTCTCACTTTGACCAAGGCAAAGTCAAATTGAGACTTTCTTGCTACCAATCTCAACACTCCCTCTTAGAAAGAAGGGGATTTTCAACCACCCCTATCCTGCACCTATGGAATTCAAACTTCCCTCTTAACAAATCTTTTGTCAAGATGTCAAAAATCTTGTTCCTCTGTCGAAATGTATTGTAGCAACATTATCCTCCTTTGCACACAATCCCATAAATGATGATACCAGTAATGCAACTTTGATTATCACAGTAAATCACAGTTGGATCCATCTCATGACCAAACAGTCCCACAAGTATCTTTTTCATCCAGATCGGCTCACATGTTGCTTTACTTGCAACCATGTATTCAACTTTTGCTGAGCTAAGCGCCACATACCTCTGCTTCCTGTTGTACCAGGAAATTGTTGCAGACCTAACACTGAAAATTCCACCTTATGTACTATTTTGGTCGGATGGACTCCCTGCCTAATTTGCATTTGTGAAGCCACACAACTTCACTCCCTTTGTCCATCTGTACCATAATCCATATTGGGTAGTGCCTTTGAGGTACTGTAAGCATGGAAAATTTTAGGGGCTAATGTTCGCCCAGTGGGCTAATTTTCCATGATTTTTCCACAAAAAGATTCGCCAATTTCCAATTTTTATAAAAGGTGATTCGCCCAAATTTTAGAATATAAAATTATTTTACCTTTAAAATCGCCAACATTATATAGAGACTATATATAAAATCATTATAAATTTGAATAATTTTACAAATATATCAATAAACATTTTATAGTTTGCATATTAGGGATTAATGAGATTCGCCATTGTTTCTAAACTTCAAGAAAAATTTCCATCCTTAAAATTTTCCTTGACTGTAAGACATGCTTTGTTGCCTTGCAATACAATTTAGTCGCCCTAACCATAACTTGGCTTAGTTGGTTGACTACGTAGCACATATCCGATTGTGTGTTCACAAGATACATTAGTGAACCCACTAGTTGTTGGTAAATGGTAGCATTAACCTCTTCACCTGAAGTGGCATGCTCCTTCCTCTAGTTGGTCGCTAGAGGTGCCTCCATGGGCTTACAACTCTCCATGTGAAATCTTTGTAGTATCTCAATGGCATACTTGCCTTGAGACACAAACAATTCCCCATCACCTTTCCATACTTCCAGCCCGAGGAAGTAGTGCATGAGACCCATGTCTTTCATCTCAAATTCCCTTGTAAGGTCCTCCTTGCAAGAGCTGATCAACTGCTCATCACTTGTCAATATTAAATCATCAACATATAAAACAAAGATAAGCAATTTACCTTCTACCAAAATATGATAGAAGTTCACATCCAGTGGGGAAAAAACATGCTCTTTGAGGGTTTACAGTTTTTCACCAACGACAGAGACATGGCGAGATCTAGCAGGTCGCGACGGACAAACCCATCAAGGTCGACGTCAGGCCCCTCACCACATCCAGAATTTTCATCTGCTTCAGGTTCATGCTCATGCCCACGTGCTCGATCAAGACCCCTCATCTCATCTTTCGCTTCCCGCAGACAAAGGATCAGGGGACATAGCCCTACGCTGCTCAGGAAATGCCCAACGCCGAGAGGCAGGACATCACCGTTGCGTAATCCAAGAGCGAGAGATATGAGGGTGTGGGCTGCCGGAACACCTTCTCACGCTGAAGTAGCTTCTCCGCTCGGTGGCCTGGGAAGCTATTGTAGCCCCGGACAGGGATTTCACTCCCTATGCAATAGAACCAAAGGCGACCATGCAGAATACGCCATACAAATATTGATCTGAAACAACCATCATTCAGAAACGGACAGACCCATTCATGGGCAAGGATTGATCACTCTTGAGCCAGATTAGAATTTTATCCATGGATGGAGACACATCCCATAAGATATGATAAACCAGAAGACAGATCTACCCTCAATCTAGCGAGATCAAGAAGGTTCTACCTGAACCAACAATGCCCAATACTGTTTCGTTGACGCTAAGTTAAATGGAGACAGAGGGATGCATGAAAAGTCTGGCAGCTTACTTCTCGATCTTTTGCTTCATGCTTATGGGCACTTAATAACTAATCACTACCCCAATTTGAGAGATCAACTCTACACGAGGACGGATCTGGTTTTTCTCCAGGTTTTACCGGATCATGCAGGAATACCGTGAGCCTACAAACAAATCGGCCCAGATCTACAACAAGCTTTGGCGATTGAACATGAACAACAAGAAGAGGTGATCATCCCATCACTAAATCTTGAAGCCCCGGTAGCAGAGTCACTCGAAGATAAACAAATTACCCTTTTTATCAGATCTATGGAAGGAAACACAGTATGCATAAAAATAGGGACTGGGAGGAGATCAAAACCCTCAAACAGAGGATACAAGAAAGGATGGGCATTTCACCTTGCAAACAACTCTGATGCATGCAAGAAAAGTATTGCAGGAGGAACACAAGCTAAAAGAATACGACATAGGCAGAGACTCAACTATCTACCTCAACACAAGACTCTGTGGTGGCTGCTTTGGTACAAGCTCCAAAGGACCTGTTTCTTTCAAAGATGCAGTAAAAGGGAATATGGGGTCTCAAATACAATTATAATAGAAAGCCACGACTCCTGGTGCCTACATCGTCGAGCAGACAACTCAGAACCCTGATCTATCGATCGTTATACATGAGATAAATGAAATACATGATGATTATTTATCAAAAGCAGTGATATGCAGATTTAATGGGTTTTGGCACAAACTGGAAGCCCTAAGTCAATGGATTTGCTCCAAATGGATAGAAAACTATGATATACACCTATGCTCAAAAGGTTTCTTTCATTGTCAAATTCTACACAGTCAATGACAAGGAATATGCATTAAACGAGGGACCATGGTTCTGGGGTAATGCTCACCTTTTCTTGACATCATGGTTTCCGGAATTTGATCCAAACACCATGGTGGTCTCTAAAATGTCAGTGTGGATAAAACTATATAACCTACCTCTACATTTTTGGCACATCAAAGTATTAGTAGGCATTAGCAATGCTCTCGAGAAAATTTTAAAAGTAGACAGTGAACGTCTTACCAAGGACATCTACACCTTCGCTAGAATCTGCGTGGAGGTTGATCTCAGTCAAGGGTTACTAGACCACATCCTCTTATTCCACAACGAAAAGCAATGGTCCCAGCCTCTTAATTATGAAAACACTACCTTCAGATGTTGCATTTGTCATCAAACTGGTCATCTACAAAGTGCTTGCCCACAAAATAAAAAAGACAAGAAAAGAAGACAACACCAAAGCCAAAAGGATGGCAGTTTTTAGCCTCTCCTGCAGATGATATAGAAGAAGAAGAAAATGCAAAAACTACCACAAACACCACATTCCAAGAAGACGAACACTCAGAAGCAGAATACCCAGGAAATATCTCAACTTTCAATGATAAAAACACCCAATTTAACTCACAAAATGATGAGAACCAGAATTGCTCCACTTTAGTTCCAAGGGCAACCGACCCATAGCAGAAAAGTGAGCAACTCATTCCAGGGAAAGAAATCAGTGGCAACAAGCAAATACACTCAACAAAAAGCTCAGAGTCCGACAAAGAAACCCCAACTACTACCAAAGAGGCAGAAATGTCCATTGTAACATCCACTCCCAACGCTAGAGGTTGGAAGTGGAAAAAAAGCAAGGTAGGAAAGCATAGATAGTTTATAATTATTGCTTTTTTAGATCCTGTTCATCAGGACAATTTTATACATCATATGCTAATTTATCATCTACAACATGTAATTTTGCTCAATATGAATAAAATTACGATTTTTCATTGGGAGAAAAGATAGAAGTTCACATCCACTTCACTTTTGGTGAAGCCCAATCTAGTGAGATAATTGTCGATCTGAGTGTACCAAGCTCGGGGTGCTTGTTTGAGACTGTACAATGCTCACTCGAGTTCGCACATACGAGACTCTCGATCAAATGTCTCAAAAAATTCTTGTTGCTCGACGCACACTTCCTCCTCGATAACACCATTGAGAAATGTTATTTTTACATCCATATGGTGGATGTTCCACCCCATATGTGCAACTAGTGCAATAATTGATTTAATGGATGAATACCTTGCTACATGAGCAAAGGTTTCCTCATAGTCAATTCCCTCAACTTGAGAGAATCCTTTGGCCACAAATTTGGCCTTGTACTTCTCTATGCTTCCGCCTGTTGCATTCTTAACCTTGAAGATCCATCTAAAACCCACAACTAATTTATCTTTCGGTCTTGGGACCCCTTCAACATTGTTCCTTGTGATGGATTCGTATTCTTCCACCATGATTGCATTAACCCAAACTAGTTGCTCAACTACTTCCTCAAAAGAGGATGGCTCAGTCTCTACAAGCACAGTCATTGGAGCCATGTAGCTAGTGTACCTCTTAGGTGACTTCCTTTGCCTGTGCAAATTTGAAGGAGCTCCCACATTCTCCCTCACATCCTGCACTAATCTATCAGCTTCCTTGGTTCTTTTTCTACCTTCTTTGGATGGTTCTACTTGAGTGGATGTATTCACTCTTCCTCCTCTTTGATCCTCCATTTCTGACTGCTCCATAACTTCCCGAGGCTCCTCCTTTGAAGCTAAAATCTCCTCTTCTAGTGGGATTTACAACTCCCTATCAAGAGAGAATCTCATTGCTTTCTTCTCAATAAAATTTACATCCCTTCACACAGATGTCATTTTTAGGGAATTTAAGCACACCTGGTAGTTGTGTGGATTTTTGGTGTAACCCACAAAAACTCCCAACTCTGTTGTCGACTCAAGTTTCTTCCTCAAATATTTGGAGACATGGCAGTAAACAAAGGCTCCAAAAATTTTGAAATGAGACATATCCGACTTTCTCCCCAATAAAGCCTCCTCCAGTGTAATTATACAAGAATTTGATGAGTACTCCGGTTCTACAAATAGACTGTTGTGTTACATGCCTCTACCCACAAATGCAGTGGCAGGCCTTGGTCATGTAGCATAGCTCTCACATCTCCCACAATGCTCTGGTTCTTCCTCTCAGCTACCCCATTCTACTATGAGTTGTGGGGTGCTGTGAGCTCTCTTTGAATGCCTTATTTTGCACAAAAATCCTTGAAGTCATTCGAAACATACATGTAAAAATTCTGTAAATTCTCTACAAATCTCGCTCTAAGACCTATGTAGAAAATATGACTGTAGATTAACCCGATAATTCAATATAACTAAAACAGAATACTATAACCTACATCTACTATCAATTTGTGGAAGCTTAAAGATCAAGCAAAATCGAGTTGAATACATATAACTAGAAGAAGAAGAAGAATCAATGCACAATACACATGAAAATACTCAGGGGAAAGCCTCAGCTAAAAACCCCACTATCTGTATTATCATACAAGGTGGAAATACATCAGAATTATACAAAGCCTTAGCTCTCATAGCTAGCCAGCTCTCAGTACAATCCTCCTGGATGGTCACAAGCAAACAAGGCTTCTTACAAGCCTTCTCCTCTGCCCTCCAAGCTCCTATTTCCTTGCGTTATTTCTCTTGGTTGATCCTCCTGTTACCAAGTGGAAGATTGTCAACCAAGTGGAACACTGATCTCACACCCTGTTAGAACTGCGCAATCCTTAAGGAACCTTACCTTGACTGCATGCATTAGTTTCCTTTATAGGAAATCACATGCAACTGATAGTACATTGTCCTTGACTTTAATCTCAACTGGGTCTTTCTCATAATAGACATGCACGAGTTACTGATGAGTGAATCTTCATATATCTAGAGTAGCACTAGTTGGATGCGTGCATGCATCAACTAATTGATAACTCACAATTAGTTCCTCAAACAGTTTGGAACTAATTTAACTAGACTTAACTTAGTAAACTGAGTTAACTAATTACAACTCAAATATAACTCAATCTTGTCTCCTTAATTAAGGGATAATCTCCTTAATTTAAGGGATAACTGTTGCATGACTTCAGAAAGACTTCTAACTTGAATTTCTCCAACTAATTAATCCATAATGAATTAATTAATTATTTTCAAGCAACTAATGAGACTAAATTCGAATTTTAATTCAAGGACAAATTAAAATTGGAATATTCTTGTTGCCACATTTCAACACTCCCTCTCAACAAGAAAGGGATCATTTGCCACCCCAATCCTGTCTCTATGGAACTCGAATTTACATTTTGACAATGCCTTTGTCAAATGTCAGCATCTTGCTCCTTTGTCGAAATAAACTACAACAACATGATCCTCCTCAGTACACAGTCTCTGAGATGATGATACTAGATGTTGATGTGCTTGGACCTATCATGAAATACTGGATTCTCAGAGAGTTTCATACAAATTTGATTATCACAAAAGATCATAGTTGGATCCATCCTCTGATCAAACAAACCAACTAGGATTTTCCACATCCAGATGGCCTCACATGCTGCCTGAATTGCAACCATGTATTCAGCCTCTGCTGAGCGGAGTGCACTGATCTTTGTTTCTTGCTGTACCAAGAAACTGTAGCTAACCTAAGGTTGAAAATCCCTCCTAATGTGCTCTTCCGATCTCACGGACTTCCTGCCCAATCTGCATCAGTGAAGCCCTGTAGCTTCACTCCCTCTATCCATTTGTACCATAATCCATACTGAGATGTGCCTTTGAGGTATCTCAATACATGCTTTGCCGCCTTCCAAAACATTTTGGTAGGCTGAATCATGGCTTGACTCAGTTGGTTCACGACATAGCACAAATCTAGTCGTGTGTTCACTAAGTACATCAATGAACCCACAAGCCACCTGTACATAGTAGCCTCTACTACTTCCCCTGAAGTAGCATCCTCCTTCCTCCAGTTACCAGCTAAAGGAGTCTGCATGGGATTGCACTTCTCCATGTGGAATCTCCTGGGTATCTCGTTGGCATACTTTCCCTGAGACACAAACAACTCCCCATCCTTTTGCCACAATTCCATGCCAAGGAAGTAATGCATGAGACCCATGTCCTTCATCTCGAATTCTCTTGCAAGGTCCTCCTTGCAAGACACAATCAACTGATCATCACCAGTCAATATGAGATCATCAACATAAATAACAATGATCAACAACTTACCTTTCACCACGATGTTGTACAGGTTCGTATCCGATTCACTCTTTGTGAAGCCCAACCCGGTGAAGTAGTTGTCTATCCTGGTGTACCAAGCACGAGGTGCTTTCTTCAGCCCGTACAAAACTCTCTTAAGTCGGCATACATGCGACTCACAATTGAAGGTCTCAAAACCTTCTGATTGCTCTATGTACACTTCTTCCTCAATCTTGCCTTTGGGGAATATAGTCTTCACATCCATCTGATGGATCTTCTGTCCCATCTATGTTGATAATGCCAACATCGATCTGATAGATGAGTACCTTGCGACAGGAGAAAAAGTCTCATCATAGTCAATCCCCTCAACCTGTGAAAATCCACGAGAAACAAATCTTGCCTTATGCTTCTCCACACTACCATCAGTAGCTTGCTTTACCTTGTAAAGCCAATGGGAACTCACAACTGACTTGTTCTCCCATCTCAGAACCACATTCCAAACATTGTTACGAACTATGGAGTCATACTCCTCCACCATAGCATCAATCCAAAGCAGCTGTTGCACTGCTTCCTCAAAGGAAGATGGCTCAGCCTCAACACATTCCCTAACAAGGGCCATGTATCCAGTGTACCTGTCAGTTGACCTCCTCTGTCTGTGCTGAGAAGATGGTGTTGTCACATTCTCTCTTGCATCCTCCAACAATTTGTCAGCTTCTCTTGTGTGTTTCCATCCATATTTGGAAGACTCTGCTTGAGTGGATGTCTCCACTCCTGGAATCTCTGCATGTGGCTGCTCTGCATTAGTTTGAGGCTCCTTTTGGTTGGGAACCAACAATTCCTCCACAGCCTATAGTTGGAGCTCCCTCTCAAGGGAAACTCGCATGGCCTTCTGCTCATCAAACTTGAGCTCTCTGCAAACCACTGTCCTCCGACTGGTAGGCAAGTACACCCGACAATTGTGAGTTGTATCAGTGTACCCCACAAGTATCCCCAACTCTGGTGTCAGCTCAAGCTTCTTTTGTGCATCCTTTTTCACATGGCAATATACCGATGAGCCAAGGATCTTGAAGTGACCCACATCTAGTCTCTTATTGGAGAAGGCTTCCTCTGGTGTCTTCATCCCAAGCATGCGATGTGGGCTTCTATTCTACAAATAGACCGTTGTGTTGCATGCCTCAACCCACAAGTGAAGTGGTAGGCCTTGGTCATGCAACATCACTTGTGCTTCGCCTACAATAGTTCTGTTCTTCCTCTCGACCACCCCATTTTGCTGTGCGTTATGAGGTTCTGCCAACTCTTGTTTTATTCCTTCTACTACGCAGAAGTCCTTAAACTCTTGAGAGACATATTCTCCATCGTTGTCACTTCTCAATGCCTTGATATTCTTCCCTGAATCTTTCTCGACCAAAGCTTTGAACTCAAAAAACTTTGTGAAGGTTTGGTCCTTCTTCTACATGAAATAAATCCAACATTTATGAGAAAAATCATCAATTTAAATCACATAATACCTTTGCTTCGTGGATGCTGTCGAGAATGGTCCCCACAAATCAATATGAACTAGCTCTAAGATAGCCTCTGCTCGACTGTCTCGATCATGAAAGGAAGGCTTTGTGTACTTTCCCAAGGTACAAGCTTTGCATGTGTCAACTTGTTCAAGTTTACCTTTGGGAAGTCCTGTAGATATCTGCTACATTATCTTCAAAGCCCCATGATGCAAATGGCCCAATCGCCTATGCCACAACTCGCCAATATCTTGGCTTTGCACCAACTCTCCTTTCCTACTCAATGCTGCACAATCATCTACCTCTAGTTTATAGAGATTCTTCACCCAAATCCCTATCTTCTTGCTCTGACCTGTGGCTATGTGTCTTAGGAATGCCTTTCCTTTACTGAAGACAATATCGTAGCCTTTGTCCTCCAACATTGCGGCCGATACCAAGTTCTTCTTTATTCCAGGCACATACATCACATCTGTCAAGGTGAGAGGAGCTCCATGCTCCCTCTAAAAAGAAACCATGCCCATTCTTGAAACACTATACCTTCTATTGTTACCCATCTCTATGCGCATATTGAGGTCTTTCTCCTCCAAGGCATTGAATAAATTTTTATCACTGGCCATGTGGAATGAGGCTCCACTGTCAAGATACCGGACATAACCCATCATCGATGACACCATGCATGTGATGAGGGTAAATTCCATTTTGAACTAAGAGGCTAATGCCTCACCTTTCGATCCTTTCGAGGATCCCTTCTTGGACTTCTTCAATGGGCAATTAGTCGCATATTGTCCCATCTCATGACAATTAAAGCATCTCACTTTAGACTTGTCAACCTTCTTCCCTCCATGAGAAGAATTCAATTTGGAATGGGAAGCCTTCCCCTTCCCTTTCCTTGCCTTACCTGCTAAGGCCAGATTTTCTTCATCATCATTTTTGGATGAAGAACCATCTCATGTGCTCCTCCTGATATCCTCCTGCATGAGAGACAACCACAGTCGTTCCCAATCCGACAATTTCTCCCTTCCATTCACAGAGTCCTGGTAGTTATTCTAGCTCTTTGGAAGGCCAAGGAGAGCGAGGCTCACCATATCATCATCGACAGTAGTTATTCCCACACTGCTAAGCTCATCTCTGTAGGTGGTGATCTTGTTCAGATATGTGGAAATAGTATTGCCCTTCTCCATCTTAATTCTTCGAAGCTTATCCTTGAGCGCCAATTTCCTCTGGTCGCTACTGTTCTGGTAGAGGTCCTTCAATGTCTTCCACATTGAAAATGGAGTATCCTTCCCATGGAGACTCGAGACAATATGGTCTCGAACTCCCTCAAGGATGATCCGTCTCGCCTTCACCACACACTTCTTACACTCAGCCAAATCTTGTGCATTAGTTGAAGCTGGCTTTTGGATTTGTTGATCGATGAATTCCTTCAAGCTGTTGTCTTCTAATACAACCTACATGTGATCTTTCCATGCTATGTAATTCGAGCTACCTTCCAAGGCATACTTGAGTCTCAAGCCATTGAACGCCATTGACCAACCTTGAAGTACGATAAGAATTCGATTTTGTACCTGCAACCCCGAACTTCAAACTTCTAATTCTCTTCTCTGTATATTGTTCACAGCTCCGATACCATGTAGAAATTTTAACTGTAGATTAACCCGATAATGCAATATAACCAAAGAAAAATACTATAACCTACTTCTACTATCAATTTGCAAAAGCTTAAAGATCAAACTGAACAATATAACCAGAAGAAGAAGAATAAATACACAATACACAGAAAATACTTTGGGGAAAGCCTAAGCTAAAAACCCCACCATCTGTATTATCATACAAAGTGGAAATACATAAGAATTATACAAAGCCTTAGCTCTCAAAGCTAGCCAGCTCTCAGCACAATCCTCAAAGATGCTCACAGGCAAACCTAGCTTCTCACAAACCTTCTCTCTACCCTCTAAGCTCCTATTTCCTTGTGTAGTTTCTCCTGGGTGATCCACCTGTTACCAAGTGGAACACTGATCTCACGCACTACTCTAACACACTGTCAGAATTGCGCAATCCTCCAGGAAGAATTCCTTCTACATGCATGAGTTTTCTTTACAAGAAAACACATGCAACTGATAGTACACTGTCCTTGACATTTAGTTAAACTGGGTCTTTCTCAGAATAGACATGCATGAGTTACTGATGATGGAATCTTCAGTTATCTGGAGTACACTGGTTGAGTGCATGCATGCATCAACTGATTGATAACTCACAATTAGTTCCTCAAACAGTTTGGAACTAATTTAACTAGAATTAACTCAGTAAACTGAGTTAACTAATTACAACTCAAAGATAACTCAATATTATCTCCTTAATTAAGGGATAATCTCATTAATTTAAGGGATAATAGTTGCATGACTGCATAAAGACTTCTAACTTGAATTTCTCCAACTAATTAATCCATAATGAATTAATTAATTATTTCCAAGAAGCTAGTGAGACTAAAATTGATTTTAATTCACAATTTTAATTCAAGGAAAAATTAAAATTGGAATATTCTTGTTGCCACATGTCAACACTCCTTCTCAAAAAGAAATGGATTACCTGCCACCCCAATCTTGTCTCTATGGAACTCGAATTTGCACTTTCTCAATGCCTTTGTCAAAATGTCTACATCTTGATCCTCTGTCGAAATATATTGTAGCAACATGATCCTCCTCGCTACATAGTCTCTAAGATGATGATACCGGGTGTCGATGTGCTTGGACCTATCATGAAATAATGGATTCTCAGAGAGTTTGATACAACTCTGATTATCACAATAGATCGCAGTTGGATCCATCCTCTGATCAAACAAACTAACAAGGATTTTCCGCATCCATATGGCCTCACATGCTGCCTGACTGGCAGCCATGTATTCAACCTCTGCCGAACTGAGTGCAACCGACCTTTATTTCCTACTGTACTAAGAAATTGTCGCTAACCCAAGGTTGAAAATCCCTCCTAATTTGCTCTTCTGATCTAATGGACTCCTCTGAGGTATCTCAATACATTCTTTGCCACCTTCCGAAACATCTTGGTAGGTTGAACCATGGCTTGACTTAGCTGGTTCACAGCATAGCACAAATCTGGTTTTGTGTTCACTAAGTACATCAGTGAACCCACAAGCTACCTGTACACAGTAGCCTCCACTACTTCTCCTAAAGTAGCATCCTGCTTCCTCCAGTTACCAGCTAGAGAAGTCTGCATGGGCTTGAACTTCTCCATGTGGAATCTCCTTAGTATCTCGTTGGCATACTTGCCCTGATACACAAACAACTCCCCATCCTTCTGCCACACTTCCATGCCAAGGAAGCAATGCATGAGACCCATTTCTTTCATCTCGAATTCTCTTGCAAGGTCCTCCTTGCAAGACATAATCAACTGATAATCACCATTCAATATGAGATCATCAACATAAAGCATGATGATCAATAGCTTACCTTTCACCACGATGTTGTACAAGTTCACATCTGCTTCACTCTTTTTGAAGCCCAACCTAGTGAAGTAGTTGTCTATCCTAGTGTACCAAGCACAAGGTGCTTGTTTTAGCCCGTACAATGCTCTCTTGAGTCATCACACATGTGACGCATGATCGAAGGTCTCAAAACCTTTTGGGTGCTCTATGCACACCTCTTCCTCAATCTTTCCATTGAGGAATGCAATCTTCACATCCATCTGATGGATCTTTCAACCGATTGCGCTGATAGTGCCAACATCGTTCTGATAGATGAGTACCTTATG
Organism: Pinus taeda; assembly: GCA_000404065.3. Classification (NCBI taxonomy): domain Eukaryota; kingdom Viridiplantae; phylum Streptophyta; class Pinopsida; order Pinales; family Pinaceae; genus Pinus; species Pinus taeda. Next base: position 37,311 of record APFE031660946.1, read on the forward strand.
ACAAGAGCAAAAGTCTCATCATATTCAATCCCCTCAACCTGTGAAAAGCTACGGGCAACAAATCTTGCCTTATGCTTCTCCACACTACCATCAATAACTTGCTTTACCTTGTAAAGCCAATGGGAACTCACAACTGACTTGTTCTCCGGTCTCGAAACCATGTCCTAAACACTATTACAAACTATGGAGTCATACTCCTCCACCATAGCATCAACCCAAATCAACTGCTGCACTGCTTCATCAAAGGAAGATGGCTCGGTCTCAACACATTCCCCAACAAGGGCCATGTATCTAGTGTACCTCTTAGGTGACCTCCTCTGTCTACGCTGAGAAGATGGTGCTCCCACATTCTCTCTCACATCCTCCAACAATCTATTAACTTCTCTTGTGTGTTTCCATCCATCTTTGAAAGACTTTGCTTGAGTGGATGTCTCCATTCCTAGAACCTCTGCATGTAGCTGCTCCGCATCAGTCTAAGGCTCCTCCTCCTTAGAAACCAACAGTTCCTCCATAGCCTATAGTTGGAGCTCCCTCTCAAGGAAAACTCGCATAGCCTTCTGCTCATCAAGCTTGAGATCTTTGCGAACCACTGTCCTCCGACTGGTAGGCAAGTACACCCAATAGTTGTGAGGTGTATCAGTGTACTCCACAAGTATCCTCAACTCTGTTGTCGACTCAAGTTTCTTCCGTGCATCCTTTGTCACATGGAAATATACTGATGAGCCAAAGATATTGAAGTGACCGACATCTGGTCTCTTACCGGAAAAGTCTTCCTCTGGTGTCTTCATCCCAAGTATGCGATGCGGACTTCTATTCTACAAATAGACCACTGTGTTGCAAGCCTCAGCCCACAAGTGAAGTGGTAGGCCTTGGTCATGCAATATTGCACGTGCTGCCCCTACAATAGTTCTGTTCTTCCTCTCAGCCACCTGATTCTGCTGTGGGTTATGAGGTGTCATCAACTCTCGTATAATTCCTTCCACTGCACAGAAGTCCTTAAACTCTTTAGAGACATATTCTCCGCCATTGTAACTTCTCAAGGCCTTGATCTTCTTCCCTAACTCTTTCTCGACCAAAGCTTTGAACTCACAAAATTTTGTGAAGGTTTGGTCCTTCTTCTGCATTAAATAAATCCAGCATTTACAAGAAAAAGCATCAATGAAGATCACATAATACCTTTGCTTCATTGTGGATGCCATCGAGAATGGTCCACACAAATTAGTATAAACTCATTCTAAAATAGCCTCTGCTCGAGTGTCTCGATCATGAAAGCAAGACTTTGTGTACTTTCCCAAGGTACAACCTTTGCATGTGTCAATTTGCTCAATTTTACCTTTGGGAAGTCTTGTAGATATCTGTTGCATTATCTTCAAAGCCCCATGATGCAAATGGCCCAACCAATTGTGCCACAACTTTCCAATGTCTTGGCTTTACAGCAATTCTTCTTTCGTACTCAATGTTGCACAATCATCTACCTCTAGTTTATAGAGATTCTTCACCCGAATCCCTATCCTCTTGGTCTGACACATGGCTATGTGTCTTAGGAACACCTTTCCTTTACTAAAGACAACATCGCAGCCTTTTTCCTCCAACATCATGACTGATACCAAGTTCTTCTTGAGCCCAGGCACATACATCACATCTATCAAGGTGAGAGGAGCTCCATGCTCCCTCTGAAAAGAAACTGTGCCCACTCCTGAAACACTATACCTTCCATCATCACCCATCTTTATGCACATCTTGAGGTCTTTCTCCTCCAAGGCACTGAATAAATTTTTATCACCGGTCATGTGGAATGAGGTGCCACTATCAAGATACCAGACACAACCCATCATCGATGACACCATGCATGCGATGAGGGTAAATTCCATTTCGAACTAAGAGGTTAATGCCTTACCTTGCGATCCTTTCAAGGATCCCTTCTTGGACTTCTTCAATGGGTAATTAGTCACATTATGTCCCATCTTGTGACAATTAAAGCATCTCACTTTAGACTTGTCAACCTTCTTCCCTCCATGAGAATAATTCAATTTGGAATGGGAAGACTTCCCCTTCCCTTTCCTTGCCTTACTTGCTAAGGCCAGATTTTCTTCACCATCATTCTTAGATGAAGAACCATCTCGTGTGCTCCTCCTGATCTCCTCCTGCATGAGATCCAACCATAGTCGTTCCCAATCTAGGAGTTTCTCCCTTTCATTCACAGAGTCCCGGTAGCTATCCCAGCTCTTTGGAAGGCCAAGGAGAGCGAGGCTCACTATATCATCATTGAAAGTAGTTATTCCCACACTAATAAGCTCATCTTTGCAGGTGGTGAGCTTGTTCATATATGTGGAAATATTATCGCCCTTCTCCATCTTTATTCTTCGAAGCTTGTTCTTAAGCTCCAATTTCCTCTGGTTGCTATTGTTCTGGTAGAGGTCCTTCAATGTCTTCCACATTGAAAATGGAGTATCCTTCCCATGGAGACTCGAGACAATATGGTCTCAAACTCCCTT
>APFE031660946.1:40036-123017 GCA_000404065.3 Pinus taeda
TATAGGAAAACACATGCAACTGATAGTACACTATCCTTGACATTTATTTCAACTGGGTCTTTCTCAGAATAGACATGCATGAGTTTCTGATCAGGGAATCTTTAGTTATCTGGAGTACACTGGTTGAGTGCATGCATGCATCAACTGACTGATTACTCACAATTAGTTCCTCAAACAGTTTGGAACTAATTTAACTGGACTTAAATCAGTAAACTGAGTTAACTAATTACTATTCAAATACAACTCAATTTTATCTCCTTAATTAAGGGATAATCTCCTTAATTTAAGGGATAATTGTTGCATGACTGTAGAAAGACTTCTAACTTGAATTTCTCCAACTAATTAATCCATAATGAATTAATTAATTATTTCCAAGCAGCTGGTGAGACTAAATTCGATTTTAATTCAAGGACAAATTAAAATTGGAATATTCTTGTTGCCACATTTCAACAACAACACCTCTGAGATTGTTTCCATGACCATCTCGGAGCATGGTATTATCGACAAAGCTAGAATAGTCATCACAACTTGGAGTTGATACTAGGCATACAGTTGCAGATAACATGCAAAGGGCATTGGCCATTGCACATATCGTATTGTGTGGAGAGATGAGCCGACCACCTTCATTTCCTTGTGTCCCTCCAGTTGCATTACATGATGATTCATAGCTTGAGAGTCTAGGGCATGACCAACTTTTTTCATATGCATGTATGTGTCATGATACCATATGTGACACTTGGAGGGTGCATGGCCCATGTGACACAAACTAGATACATATATACAGAACTTTTGACTCTTATCATCAAAGTATACATTATTTATATTAATAAGTTTGTATCGTATTGCATTTATATTAATAATTTCATGACAACATACATGCACAACCCTGCTACATAGATGAGCTTTTGAGGTGATTTGAGGGGGCAATTGACAAGCTAAAGAAACTTCCTCTAGTTCATGTTTCCATGGCTCAGTCTCCTCCACTCCACCTCATAACACTCATGGACTAACAATTGAGGTGAACTTTTTTATTCCTAGGATTTCAACATTTTCTTTTTTCAAGTTACATGTATGCATGTTAATTAATTTGTAGACTAATTATAATTTGTCTTTGCCATTGTGTACACAGGCCCAAATGCAAAGGGGTGTTGATGTTGTAGTTATGTGGGAACATGAGTGGGATGTTGGGTATGGAGGCATTGAGACACAAGTAGGGGAGCACCAAACCCAGATTGATTATACCCCCATCCCACCTGACTTCCATTTGCACTCGATTGAGTCATGGGTAAGGAACTCTTAAATGCCCAATTCAAATCATTTATTTCCAAATTTTTTATTTTGTACAAATAATGTTCTAATTAATTTGAATTTGAATGTGTTGTATTGCAATGTCAGATTATGGACGCTCACTCTGTGCAATGGAATACATATAAGAGCTCTAGAAGTGATACTTTTTAGAGTGGATCATAGATAGTTGTATATTTTTAGGCCCATTTCATAGGGCACATTCACATGTGATGTACAGACTTTGTATATTTTCATACATGGAAACTTTATAGATGCATGAACGTTATTTCAGTTTATGGATGCTTATTATTTCAGTTTGTGGATGTTCATGTGTATAATGTAATTTGTATATATTTTCATATGGATAGTTTATTATCATACATATCTAACAAGATAACAATTTTGACTTCTAATGAAATAAACTAAGAAAATAAGTACAATCTTAGGCTATGATGCAAGCCATTTTGATATTTAAAATTAACTAAAATACATGTTCATGGTTCAATTAAAAACTCAAATAAGATTTAAATACATTTTAAATTCAATTTTAAAAGATATCTTAAACTAGTAATGTTGAACTAATGAGTTTTATTAAAATTTAATTCTTTTTAGGTCATCTACAGGAGCTTAGTCATAACACATGATATAAACTTCATATGCTTTGGAATTTAATATACCAAAAAACAATTAATGATATGTTTTTAGATAATTGTATATAATTTTATGGACTTTCCTAAATTTAGTTGGCTATCAAATATTTCAATCAATTCCTTAACTTAAGACATTCAATTAAGAACATTCAAGAAGTAAAATTTTACAAAATAACAATTTTGAATTCTAGTTTCATAGACTAAGGAAATAAGTACAATCTTAGTATGATGCAAGTCACTTTGATACTTAAAATGAACTAAAATATGTCATGTACATCAATTAAATATTGAATTTGTAGAAAGTATCTTTTAGTGAAGTCAATGTATATTAATTTAAACAATTAATGATATGTTTCTATTTTATGCATTTTCCTAAATTTACTTGCCTATCCAAGTATTTCAATCAATTCATTAACTTAAGACCTTCAATTAAGAACATTCAAGAAGTAAAATTTTATAAAATAAAAATTTAGTTGTCATATTGGCTTGTAGAAAGTGTCTTTTAGTGCATAATCAATCTTTGTTAAATTACAATGATTTTAATTTAGATGTCAAGATTGTAAAAGTTTTACCATAAGTTTTTATTCTGTTTTATTTTTTTTGAGTTATCTAAAAGAGCTTAATAGTTCATAACATTATAATATATATATATATATATAATATATATATATATTATTATATATATATATATTAAGATATATATATATATATATATTATATATATATATATATATATATATATATATATATATATATATTATAGATAGATATAGATTATTTGTTGCACTATTTACATTCCAATATGAAGCATGTGTGTAACTCCTTCCATGTTTTATATCAAACTGACACATGACATATTTATTGATAACATAAAAATATTTCAATGTTGTTCATAGCCTAGATTATTAAATTTCCATTTTGAGTAAAATAATATATCAACTTCGTTGTTACATACTAAAATGGATCTTCTAGAAACCAAATATGTATGACATGTATATAGATCTATAAAATTTCTTGCATGCTCAACATGAATACTTTACACATGACATTTAAAAAATTTAAGATCAAAAATTTTAATTAAATCTAAATCTAAAACCCTAATGATTCTAAATTTTAATTAAATTTCAGATCTATGGGGTTCACACAAGGATCTTATCTCTAAAAATAAAACCTCCTTGAAATTTGGTGTCCTTTAAAAACTTAAACACCTCAAGGAAACTAAATCTTATATAACATATATGTACACCATTATGAATCCATCCTAGATAAGAGGGAAACATTTCTCTATTCAAAATTACAAGATTATTCAACTATCACATTTATAGAGTACAAAAGAAATACATTTGATATCTCTTATACTAGATTACATTACACTTGGCTACTTTAGACTCAGTTTCAGGGCTTGTCATTTGCATCATCTACTCATCTGGCCAATGGCTTATAGGAATGCAAGTCTCCATAATATGTTCATGGTTTGATTTTGTCATATTCCATCTCCTTGGTTCACCTTTCTTTGTTTTTATTTCTATGAGATTGATTCGATATGCTTGACTCGATGACTGTATTGGCGAGATATATATTCAGGCATAAAATCTCTACAAATTATATGATTAGTTTGTTTTTATACTTTTCAAAAAAATGGTCGATCACAACTATGTCACCAATTTGGTATGTGAATTTTCCATCTTCATATCGTCTCACCAACCTACTTTTCACCTGTGAGCATCACATCAAATTTTAGGCCTTGTTCTATTCATTTCTTATGGGGGCAGTGATAGCAAAAACATCACCTACAAACAAAAACAAAAAAAATTGTATTAGTTAAATACATTCAAGATTTCAATTTATAGATGAAATTGTTAATGATAGATGGGCCACATACCTTCCCTTACAAGATCAAAGACTCGATCATTATCAAGTGAAACAATGGCATCTTCATCATGCATCTATTGCTACGTTGGAATTGGATGAGGTCCCTTTGGATTAAGAGGGACATATTTTCATCCTTTCATGTACCCGTGTTTTTCATAGTGATCAAGTCTACATCTATGAACACCAATTCAAAACTCACAAAAACATGTGATTTTTCTTATCTCGATGGAAAATATTTCCCTTTTGTCTTTGCTTCACATTGAATGTAATTCTCTTGTTCCTTCTATAGTATTACAATACCAAGGAATAGATCTATTCATGTCACCAAGTTAAACATTCTATTAGAACCTACATACATGCCTTATAGATCCGTGGCCATCATGTTCTAAATGGGATCTATGCCAGTTGACCACCTCTAGTAATGATTTGAGTCTATCTGCATCATGATTCACTTTGTACCTCCTAAGTGCTCACTTCACACAAGCACTTGCACCATCATGCTCACTCTTTCCTGTCTTGTTTCGAAGTAGATCCAAGTATGTTGAATTATTGTCTTCTTGTGTAGTTGGCTTAACCAATAAAAAGTGTATGCTGACTTGAATTTCCCTGCACAACCATTTGAACATATCCAATGTTTCCTGAGTGATATGTCATTTTTTTAATGATTCATAAATCAGTTCAAAGAAATGTTACACAAACAATGTGTCATATTCATGATCATCACTGATGTAAAAATAATATTCCTTAATCACATCACGTGACACATCAATGTTATCCCTACCATCAAGGTTCAATTGTGCATATATGTACAGAACATGTACAAATATAGACACTTGGTTTGAGTGATAATACTCACTATTTATCTCTGCCTAGGGAGAAAATGTGTAATTGTCAACAAAGTCCACCACTGATAATATTGTGCCTAGCTAAAATACTTCGTGAAAATGCTTAAATTCAAAAGCTTGCCACTTGGAAATGTGTGAGTGTTTAATATATTATAAATCTAGTTTTGAGACACCCCCGTGAATTGTGAAATAGGAATCTCATCCTCAACATAATTGATCCTATTAGGCTCCATATTTGAAGAATATGGTTGATTGACAACAACATACTCATAATTCTTCCATGTTTTGATGACATTTGACATCCCAGGCTAGTTGGGATCAATAAGAAATTTCTTATGGAACAATGCCAAATCACCACATTCAATGCATCTTCTCTCACCTATACATATTTTTATGTAATACAACTCTTATGGCTCTATTTTTCACAATATTGTTGAAACAAAACCATGCATTATAAGAGGAGAAGGGTCACCATGAGGGTTCTTCTTGTAAAATTACCATAAATTGTCATAATGAAGCTATAATTCAACATGATACCGACAATAACATGTGTCACAGATTGTATTAGGCCTAATAAACCATGGCTTCAATTTCTGAAACATCCTTATGGATATCTTCACATGGTGATTACTTTCCTAAAATTCCTTGAATAGTGAAACTTCTATCATTTCTACAATGTGCTTAGCGTGCTCTACATAACCACCTTTAATTATGTGATTTTGTATGACTTGCTTTCTATCTGGAATAGCACGGGAATGGATCTCTCAAAACTCTACCACAAATGACTTGATTCCAATTGTAAGCATGTCTTAGTAGGGTTTCCTGGTGATAAAATCCCAATAAGAAGATTCATCATTTCATTCACTCGAACCCTAAATTTGGTATGCTTGTGTAATGTTTTTCTTGAGACATTGAGCAATTTTGACATTGTTGCCAACTTTTGTTGTCTTGATGTACTTGGTGCAACAATAGCAATTGTAATTTCCCTACACGGAGCTCGAACATCAGGTTTTCTTGACTTTCTAAACATATTGAATGCCTTTGATATATTTTCAATGACATTCATATCTTTCTTCTTGCTCTTATCATCATGAACACTCAAAAATTTTGTGGTGTGTTTTAGTTTCTTATGTTTTATCATACCATATAGTATCTGAGCTTGTGAAACAACTGATTTTTTCTCAAAATGTTGTCAAATGATATTATCGACATCATCTCTAACAGTGCGAGTAGGGATAGGTGCCCCAAGGTCCTCTGTTGCTCTTGCATCCAAATTTTCTGCAAACGGTCCACCCCTTTCCAAACCACTGCAACTCCATGTTATCCTGTGAACTTAAGAGGAAACAACTCATTCTTCTAGTGGTTGATCATCTTGATAGGAAAAATATTCTTCCTCTACTGGTTGATTAGCTTAACATGGAACATGTTGTTCCCCTAGTGACAATTGATCATCTTGATAGGTCACAGGTTCTTCTAGTGGTTGATCAAGTCCATAAGGCACATCTTGATCATCATATGGTTGATTAGATTGATGGGACACATATTCTCCCTTATGTGGTTGCTCAATTTCCATCCTTGCATAGTGGAATACAAAATAGACTTGTAAGTCAACTAAATCATCATCATCAGACAAGTGAATAGTAAATCTACAAATTTTTATTTAAGAAATCACCATAGGTGGAAGGTCATGATATGATTTCATAGTAGGAAAATAGGTAGTAGAAGTTGATATGGACCAAGGGTTCTAGGTTGAAACATGAAAAGAAAAGGGTTTCAAGCTCAGGGTCAAAGAAGAGTGCACCAGTAAAAGTATTGGTCCATGTGTCAATAAAAAGGGTGATTCACAATATGATGAAAGGTAAAAGCATTCTTCCTCAGTCAATAAAAATAAATTTGGAAACCCCATGTTTCTAGTCACTAACCCTAGGGAAAATTTAAATGAAAACAAAGTTGAGACTTGGCAATTAGGAACCAGAAGTTGACATGGATCAATGGTTCTAAGGTAAAACATGGAAAGAAAAGGGTTTCGAGCTCAGGGAAAGATGGGTTGAAGAAGATAACGGGCCAGTAAAAGTATCAATCCCTATGTTAACAAAAAGGGTGATTCAAAATATGATGAAAGGTAACTACATTCCTCCTCAATCAATAAAAATTAGTTTGGAAACCCTAGGGTTCTAGTCACAAACCCTAGGGAAAAATTAAATGAAAAAAAAAGCTGATATTTGGCAACTAGGTAGCATAAGTTGACATGTACCAAGGGATATAAGTTGAAACATGAAAATAAAATGGTTTCAAGCTCGAGGAAATATGGGTTGAAGAAGAGTGCATGTCAGTAAAAGTATCATTCTCTGTGTCAACAAAAAGGGTGATTCAAAATATGATGAAAGGTAAAAGCATTCCTCCTGAGTCAATAAAACTCAATTTGGAAACCCTAGGGTTCTAGTCACTAACCCTAGGGAAAAGTTAAATGAAAAAAAATTGAGTCTTGGTAGCTGGTAGCAAAAGTTGACATGGATCAAGGGTTCTAAGTTGAAACATGGAAAGAAAATGGGTTTGAGCTCAGGAAAGATGGGTCAAAGAAGAGAGAAAGTAGGTAAAAGTATCAACCTTGTGTCAACAAAAAGGGTGATTTAAAATATGATCAAAGGTAAATGAATTCCTCCTCAATCAATAAAAAACAATTTGGAAACCCTAGGGTTCTAGTCACAAACCCTAAGGAAATTTTAAATGAAAAACAAGTTGACATTTGGAAACTAGGTAGCAGATGTTGACATGGACCCAAGGATATAAGTTGAAACATGAAAAGAAAAGGGTTTTGAGCTCAGGGAAATATGGATCAGAGAAGAGTGTAGGCCAGTAAAATTATTGGTCCATGTGTCAACAAAAAGGGTGATTCAAAATATGATGAAAGGTAAAATAATTCCTCCTCACTCAACAAAAATCACTTTGGAAACCCTACCGTTCTAGTCACAAACCGTAGGGAAAATTTAAATGAAAAACAAGTTGAGACTTGGAAGCTAGGTATCATAATTTGACATAGACCAAGGGTTCTAAATTGAAGCATGAAAAGAAAATGGTTTCGAGCTCAAGGAAAGATGGGTTGAAGAAGAGTGCACCATCAAAGGTATCAGCCTTTTTGTCAACAAAAAGGGTGATTTAGAATATGATGAAGGTAAAAGCATCATCCTCAATCAATAAAAATCAATTTGGGAACCCTAGGGTTCTAGTCACATGGACCAAGGGTTCTAAGTTAAAACATAAAATGAAAATGGTCTTGAGCTCAGGGAAAGATGGGTCGAATAAGAGAGAAGGTTAGTAAAATTATTGGTCCATGTGTCAACAAAAAGGGTGATTCAGAATATGATTAAAGGTAAAATCATTTTGCATGTATGAAAGGTAAAATAATTTACATGATAATGTGAATTTTATGTAGGAGACACCTGAAGATGATATAATCCTTATGAAACATGTAAATAATGACAAGCATTTTATTCTAAGAAAGAAAGCAGTTGGAAAGAAAGGAAAGAAATCAACAACACCTGAGACTATTGCATTTGTAAGCACACCTGAACACAACATTTTCTTTACAAAAAACAAATGAATCACATACATAAGACAAAGAAAAAAATAAATGGTTAATTTTCCCTTTAATTATAATGTGTGAAACAATCAACAAAAATGTTTATCTGAGGTTTTGTGTATGAGAAAAACTTCTAAAAATACCTAACATCCTTTTGCTAAAGTAGTAATGGAGCCTCGTGAATATTTTAGAATGCAATATTGGGGCCATGTCATAAATGTCACTAGTGACGCTTCCATCAGCCAAAAAACCAACCAAGGTATGTAGACAGTTATAGTGGCCAAACATACTTGGGTTACGTCTCGAAAGAGTTAGTGATGCTTTCAGTATTATGACCGAGATCACCTTAGGTCTAAGTTCTCCTACACCTCAACCTATAGGGAAATATGCCCTAATATTTTTCCACTAAGTTACCTACATCTAGTGGGAATGGATGAATCTCATCTTTTGGTAGTCAGTTATGGACCCAAAACCCCTACCACATGTTGGGAGACAACATGAAGGTCCGTCACAATCCACCACCTATGCCTTAACCCCTTCATGGGTTTCTCTCAATGTACCAGATCTTCCATTAGATGATGTGGGATTTTAAGCTCCCTAAAAGACAACTTTCTATGTTTCAATATGAAAAACAACCATGACGGTGTGTTTCCCATAGGCATGGTCATAACCTGAACTACAAATTACCTTGGGTCCCTTGTGGGGAATTTAGTGTGTTCAGGTTAAGATTATTTTTATACCGGATTTTCTTCACTTAAGGTGTGCAACAAAATATAAGCTCAAATAAATTAGGTAGAAAGATTTCGGAAAGAGGATACTTTTTATACAAATTTTAAGTGAGCTTAGTGTCTGGGGTGAGTGTGTATGCAAGTAAAATTGTGAGCATACAAAGTGTGAATTGATGTGGATATACAGTGATCGTTTACAATTCCCTCAATTAAACTATTTGATGTTTGTTCCTTGCAATAAAAGAAACGATGCGTGGATGATGGGCCACTTACTTATTTCCTAATTATACTATGTGAGAATATGTTTATGTGCAAAATTTCAAAGTAAAATATAAGAAACTACTCTGCTTGTAATGGTTAGTAAAACAAATTTAAGTAGTGATAGTGTGTGCAAGGTGAACCTAGTGCACATATAAAGTGTTTGAATTGCAAGTGTGTTGATATGTGGTTCATGATCCTTTAATACAATTCCCCTAATTACACCATGTGATTTTTGTTCCTTTCAAGAAAATAAATGATGTGTGGATGATGGATCGCTTACTTATTTCCTAATTATACTATGTGAGCATATGTTTGTATGCAAAATTTTAAAGCAAAATATAAGTCTCAGCTATTCTACTTCTAACGGTTAGTAAAGCAAATTGGTTAGTAGTGATGGTGTGTGCAAGGTGAATCTAGTGCACATACAAAGTGTTTGAATTGCAAGTATGTGTGAAATATATATTATATAGTTATAATGTGTGGTTAAATATATTTCTATAAATTGTTTTTTTTTTTTTTTGGGTAAAGACTGATCTAATATATTAAAAAAGAAAAAGGTTATTTACAAAGAGGAGTTACCCTCTGAGAGAGTTATGAAACTCTCTCTGTCAAGAAGCCATTCCTTAACTGAGATTGTTTACTGCTCTTACACCAAATTTCAACATGTGAATCAGAGCAGAGATACAGAAAACTTACAACCAGATTGAAAATATGTCATACTTTAACTGGACAAAAACAAAACAGCTTAAAATTGCTAGCCTGGACAGCAAACTAGATATCGCCGTGCGAAGGGTCTTGAAGAACAGTAAAAAAAGAAAAACATTAAACAAAAACTAGAGGCCTGCCTAGGAGCTCCCAACGTTGTTTGGGATTTATCCGGGTGCATCGTCTTCAGTATCCATCTCCTCGTCCAATTCACGAACCCATTCCACCATGAGACCATCTTGCACATTTGCAGGCTTGACTCCTGGGGGGAGCTTGAGTTTCAACAGATTGCGGAAGCGATTGTCTGGAAATTTCCTCGTTTGGTCTGACTATACCGTACCTTGCTGAGGCTCCGCCATTGGCCTTCTCCTCCGTTTCCGCCTTCTTTTGGCTGATGCTATGATCCTCCATCTGATCTTGGACTGCCGCAATCCTGGGGGAGTGAGGTTGGTCCGTGGAGGCTGACTGAGTACTAATGGTGTCCTTCTCCCGCGATGAGTCTTCCAGAGGGGTAGGGGAATGTTCACTCTCTGAATTCTCAGAGCTGGCCTGATCTTCCTCTTCTTCCGAGAAAATCACTGTAACCAGAGCAGTGACTATGGGTTTATGTAACCTACATTCCGGCCCCTTCTTGGAGTCGCTCTGAGTCGGGGCGGCATCTTCAGAATAGGCAGCGTGCTGGTAACACTTCCCAACTGCGAAAAAAGACCCGTGCGATGTGAATTGACCGAATTCTCGCTGGTGGCAACGCAGACCCCTGCTTTGAGATGCCCGTCAGCTAAATTTCTCCCCAAATCCTTCGGAGATAACGCAATTATTAACCCGTCTCTTCCCCAATCCTCTGTCTCAGACCGAAGTATTTCTATCAAAACAGGAGGGGATATCTTTGCTTAACCTTCAACCCACCACTACTGCTCCAGGGAGGCTTCTCCTGCTGTCTCGTCACCCTTTGAGGCTGAGCAAACCACACAGAATCACCTCCTCTTGCAATCGCAGGCCATAGCCTACCATCCGCAGCATCTCCGTCTAACAGACTACTCGCCTCTGCGTCATCGAAATTCACTCGGCCATTCTTCATCCTCCCTTGTTTTGATTCTATTCCCTCCGCCACCTGCGTACCTGTTCCCTGCACCCGCATTGAATAGCTTTCAATGTCTGTCACCTCGGCTCTTAACCTCATTCCAAATTCATTTCTTGCCACCTGCCTCCAGCTACCTGCGCATGGCTTCATGGCATGCGAATTAAAGGTCAAGTGAGTCACCCGCATCCGGGTATATTTCTATAAATTGTTAATAAAATACAAGATTGCCAATTTTTTGAAAATAATTTAATAGATCTTATGAATATTATCTCCATTTACTAAGTGAAGCATTTGACCTTTTTCAAAATTAGTTCTTCTTAGCAACAATTTTTTTTTCTTCAAGAGACTATATAAGTACTAAACTAAAAGTGATTTCTACAACAAAGTGAATCATTTCAAGACCTTTCTCATATTTGCTTATTCTTATCAACATTTTTTTATTTCTTCAAAAGACTATATAAATCCCAAACTAAAAGTGATCCCTACTACAACACAGAAAGTATTATATTTTTGTTTATATATATCATATACCAAACATTCCAATTATTTAAATCTACTCTTTCATATAATAATTTGCAAGGTTGTTGAACTAAATACTAATAGAAATTCAGTTTAAATTATTATATAGGAAACTTCTAAATACATATTTCAAAGAGAATTATTACTTAAATAACTTAATTATGTAGCGAATCTTTTGAATTTGAGAGAATGGGATATTATTGAAAAATCAAGCTAGTGATTAGCAAATTGAAGGGTCAAATTTATTTCATGGGATAAAACAAATTCTATATCTATAAATTTATACAAATTTAATCAACTATAAGATAAATTTTGAGTAGAAAACCATACAATACATAAATGTACACTCCATGATATAATAAGGAACGTATTCAACTAATTTTTAAGTATGTTAATATTTGAAAGCCTACTATACAAGATAAAATTAGTTGGAAAAAATACATTCATTGGAAGCACCATATCATTTAACGTTTTAAAATTTGTAACTAAAATTACCCTAAAACAATAGTAAGAAGAACTTTATGAAAGGAAGAACATATCATAACTATAAAGAATTTCACAATTCCAAATAAAAAGTGGAAGAAATGTGGGATGAGAGGGACAATGAATTTTTTGATAAGGAAACAAAAAGAAATCAACAGATAGAGGTTTTAGTGGATTTAGAGAACAAGGAAGATGCTTCAAGGTCTTACTAACAATGAATATACTTTGTTATCATTTGTGGTGAAGAGGGGCACAAATGATTTGAGCATGTTTTAGGGAGAATGTACATGGAAATTTTAGCACAACAATCAAGTAGGGCATAAGGAGGGATAAGAGGATTTAAAAAAAAATATGTTTCTACAAGGAACCTTTTTTATTCACGTGCAAAGATGGATATCCAATGTCTTTATGTTTAAATTATTTTCATCAAATCTTGACAAAGTTTAAAATAAATAGCTCCTCTTTTTTACTTTTGAACCATATTTTGTAGTATATCCCATGATTACATGTTGAGAAACAACTAGATGAATTTAAACTACATTATATTGCCACAATCTAAGAAGATTAACATTGTAAATATTTCTAGCATATCATCAATATGTGCATGCTAATTTATTTCTTTTGCATTTATTATTTATGAATTTAATATTGATTAATCACATGAGTCTTCCATGGAGCATTATATCTATATCTATATCTATATCATATCCATATATATATATATATATATATATATATATGCATGCAATAATACACTCATTTTTGTGCAAGCACGAGTACACTACACTTTGTATGTCTTTAAAAAACTTGTTCTTTTTAAAAATATCGCATAACCTTCATGTGAGAATTGAAAGAAGAAACTTGTGAGGTTTTCAAAGATAGGGATCATTATTTAGGATTCAATGAACCATTAAATGTTATATATGATGATGAATGTTACAAAAGTTTAAAGTTGTTATATATGTTTAACAAAGAATGTCTTCTCAAATCATGCACATTGGAAGTAGGGATGTTCATGCTCCTTCTAGATCTTGACACATTTTCTCTCTTTTAACTCCTACTTGGGATAATCGAACATTAGTCAAACTGATATTTATAGGTTTTGGAGCACCTATGTGACAACCATTTTTGCTAATCCCTCTTGTAAATAAATTGCCATGAATTGTAATGCATGAAAATAATATATGGAAATTATGTTCCAATGGTTTTCTTTGGTTGAATCATATTCTTAGTTTTTGTGGGTTATCTTAAACCATTATAATTCAAAGATGGTTCATAGTTTGTATGAATTCAAGAGGTTTCAAAAAATTCCATTAAACCATGGTTTCAAGTAGTTTTCAATAATTTTCATGGTTTCAATTGGTTTTCAATAATTTGTATGGTTTCAAGTGTTTTTTAATATTTTACATGGTTTCAAGTGGTTTTCTTTAGTTGTTGTTACATCTCTTTTTTTAGCTACATGGTATTACTTTCAATGCTTATTTTATCTTAGTTTTATTGTTTATTCTCTATTTGTTTTTTTTTCAATAATATTTCCTAATGCATACAAAATGTACCAAGTAATATGAGAAGTGAGATAATTTGAATTACCTGCATTTGCATGAATTTCTTGAATTGCATGATCTTCTTGTTCTCTCAATGTATGACGTCTTTTTCTCATCCTTTCTCTAGCTTTCTCTCGTATTTCCGTTGTGGATGGAAATTTCATTCTTTTTCTATATCCAAATCTTCAATTTCCCATGTTTGTTGTGAATCCTTGTGTAGTTTTCAAACACTAATATTTATGTTAAAAAAATGCAGCAAGAAATACTCAATTTCAATTTTGCCTTAACTAAATTGGGAAAATTCAAAATTCCACATCAACAAACAACTTGGATGAGTTAACTAAGGTGACATGGTTGTTATCACTCAGTTAGCTTAGTTAATTCGATTTAGGGGCATGAGGTTCAATTGTCTGTAGTGATTCCTAAATTTTAGGAGCCTCGGTTGAGTTAATTTCAATTGTAATCAATTAAACTAGTTTTGATTGTTAATATAACTAGTGGGTGGTTAGTTAAGTAGTAGGACATCAGTATAACTCAGATATCATCTAATTAATTGATCAATCAGCTAGTAATTAGCTCATGCATGCAAATAATACGATTTTTCCCATTGTGGTGGAGTTTTAAGGTAGTTAACAAGCAGTTGTAAGCTAGTTGAGTGTACATGTGTTGCATGAGGTCAGGTGGACCATCTTTGGGAATTGCAAAATTAATTAGAGGAATTTCCTAATTAATATAGGCTAATTCCTCAAGAAAAAATGCAAGGAAATAGGGGCTTGGTGGGCTGAATTAGTTAATTACTAGCCATATTAGTTATTGAGTGGAAGAGAATATAATTGATTTTATAAGTTGAGCTCTAGAATTGAGATGAAAATTATAATAGATTCTCTTACTCACTTTATTTCCCCTAGATAAATCTTTATGCATCTATGATGATTCCTTTTGCATGTCTATGATTTGTGTTCTAGATTGTGAAATGAATTCCCGGATGAGTAGAGTATCTTTGAGTCTTATGATTTAGTAAATTTCATGAGCAGGTTCAAATCTACATCATAATTTATACATGGTATCGTAGTAGGATTCACACTAGAGCATAAATTTTGAGTTTAGTTCTGAGTAGAATCTAATTTGTATTTTAGTGCTGCAGGATCTCTTCAGAGTTGAGAAGATGAGCTTCAACAGGTTGAGGCTAGAGTATGCCTTGGAAGGTGGATCTAATTTTATCACATGGAAGGATCACATGGAAGCAATATTGGATGACAATGGATTTTTGGAATATGTCAGGAAAGACATTCCACAACCACTTCAGCAAATGTCCAAGACCATGCTCAATGGAATAAATATGTGTCCAAGGCGAGGAGAATTATTTTCAAGGGAGTACGGGATCATATTATCTCAAAGCTCCATGGAAAAGATACTTTGTTAGAAATGTGAAAAGCATTGAAAAAATTCTTCAAGAACAGTAGTGACCATAGGAAGATGGCACTCAAGGATAAACTTTTAAATATCAAGATGCAAAAGAATAACTCCATACCTCAGTATATAAGCAAGTTCACACAATGTCGTGATGAACTTGGTGGGGTTGGTGTTACTATAGCAGAGGATTATTTGGTAAGGCTAGCCCTTCTAGGCCTTCCCAAGTGAAAGCATAGCTACCAAGATTTGGTGAACAGGAGGGAGACACTACTAAACTAGAAACGCTTGTGGTCTGATTTGGTACAGGAGGAAATCAAGTGGAATACCAGATACAGTACTTCATCCAAAGAAGAAGAAGAATTTTCTCTAGTTAAAAAATGAAATATCACTAAGGGAAAGAAGGATCAAGGTGAGGTTGAATCCATCCAAGAGGGCAAGAGGAAATACTTGTCCAAAATTAAGTGCTTCAATTTTCATGAATTTGGGCACTGTGCCACTAAGTGTCCGCACAAAATTTCTAGCAAGAAGGAGTCTTCAGTAGAAGTAGCAAGTAAAGCCTTGGCTTCATGGCTTGAGCTTGAATTCACCCTTATCGCATGCATGTCCAGTACTATGATGGGGAGTGTGTGGTACTTGGATAGTGGTGACTCATTCCACATGACGGGGAATGGATATATTTTCAGTGACTTGGAGGAAAAAGACTTGCAGATGTTCACAGATATGGGGGATGATGGAAGGTACAACACGACATGAATTGGTATAGTCACCTTTTAGAGGGATTCAGGCTCACCCCTCAGGATCAAGGATTTCATGTTCATTTTGGTCCTAAAGAAAAATCTTATCTCTATTGTAGTTTTGGAAGAGCATGGTTACGATGTGATCTTCAGCAAAGGAAATGAATTCCTGGGACACATAGCCACAGGAAATATGAAGAAGATCATGGTCTGATTAAAAAACATGTATGAACTTGAGGTAGAAGACGCATGCATGTCCTTGAGTAGCAAGGCAGTGACTAGAGATATGGTGGTTGATAGGGGGCATGTTAGACCTATCAACACGCAACCTCATAAGGAGCCTCAGGAAGTTGTGGAGTAGCCACAAATGGAGAGGAAGAGAAGAGGAAGAGTGGAGAGATTCACTAAATCAAAGACCTCCAGTATCGAGATATTTAGATCTAAGTGGGCAGAGGGGGAACCTATAGACATACCTCCAAGTGTAAGGTGGGGTTATGTGAAGCCCTAGTTCCAAGAGTTGCATAGATTTTGGCAGGGTCCATTGAGGCATTCTCCTCATAGATCATTACCTTGTTACGGGGGCCCACAGTATTCAATAGCAGGAGGATCAGTTTCTTTGATATACTAATAATTGTAGAGGAGTTTTAAAAAGAGAGCAGGAGGGTCAATAGTAGAGTCAGCAGTAGCACAGTTTTCCAAGTAGATAGTTGCAGACGCAGTTGATTTAGTTTGCTTTTTTTGTATGCTTCTTATTTGCAAACGTTGGAGTAGTAGCAGCAACAGAGATAAGATTTGCATGTAATACATTCTACAGGTGCATGATAGGGATGTTTGATAATCCCTTTCTTGTTGAGAGGGAATGTTGAAAAAATGCAGCAAGAAAACCTTAATTAAATTGGGAAATTTTTAAATTCCACATCAATAGATAGGTTAGATGAGTTAACTGAGGTGACATGGTTGTTATCACTCAGTTATTATAGTTAATTCGAGTTACGGGTATGAATTTTAATTGTATGTAGTGAATCATAAATTTTAGGAGCCTAGGTTGAGTTAATTTCAAATGTAATCATTTAAACTAATTCTAATTGTTAATAGAACTAGTGAGTGGTCAGTTAAGTAGTAGGACATCAGTCTAACTCAAAGATAGTCTATTTCACCAACCAATAATATAATAATTAGCTCATGCATGTAGAGAATACGATTTTCCCAGTTATGGTAGAGTTTCCAAGGTAGTTAATAAGCAATTGTAAACTAGTTGAGTGTGCAGGTGTTGCATGAGGCCAGGTGGACAATCCTTGTGAATTGCGCAATCAATTAGAGGAATTTCCTTATTATTAGGGGCTAATTCCTCAAGGAACAACACAAGGAAATAAGGGATTGGTGGGCTGATTTGGTTAAGTACTAGCCAAATCAATCATTCAGTAGAAGAGAATAAAATTTATTTTGTAGCTTCCTTGACCTGATAATTGTAATATCTTCTCTTACTCACTTGATTAATGAACACAAAGCTTAATGGGTTTTGAGCAGTTGTTTTCCCCTAGATATGTGTATTTGTGATGATTCATTTTTCCTGTCTATGATTTGTGTTCTATATTATGAAATGAGTAGAATAGATGAGTAGAATAGCTTTGAGCCTTATGATTTAGTAAATTTCATGAGCAATTTCAAATCTACATCATAATTTCTACAATTTCTCTATGAATGAATGTTTATTGTTTTTTTTCTAAAATTGCATTTAGACATTAATTTATTTGTTTGCAACAGGGGCTTGATCGATCCCTTGAGCCGTATCATTTACCACAGTATCATTAATAAAATTTGATAGGGGGTAGGTGGGGTTAGGCTTTTAGTGGCTCGATCAAGCGACTGGTTAACCACGCATATGGCTCGATCGAGGGTCACTTTAATGCTCAATCAACCAATTTGAATTTAAGCACTTGATCGAGCATTTGAAGTGCTCAATTGAGCTCCTGAGGTCCAAAAAATTACAATTTCAACACCGCTTCTGCAAATTTCTCTGCAACCCCATTTTGTACTCTAGCATATTTAGGGCAGAATTTGTCCTTAAGTAGCAGAGTTAATCATGTTGGATTCGTTAAAGAGTTCTCTATCCAATGGCATATGAATTTGACACTTTCAAATTCTATGATGTTTTTCATCTAATTTCTTTTAAACATAACGGTTGAAATTTTTTTGGACAGTTTCAAAGGCGCTGAATAAAAGAAACAATAACATAAAATAAACACATGAAAAAAATTCAAAAAATACTACTATCTTCATTTATGAGTCCTCTTCAAAATGTTACTCTTGGTTTTTCAATTTATTTAAATATTTAGAAAAAAAAAAAAAAAAAAAAACATTACGTGAACATATGTGTCTCCAAAATTCAATTGAAATATTACTTTTCTAACTTCAAAGAATAATAAAAAATATGATTTTGCATAAAAAATAAAAATAATATGAAGAACTTAGTTTTCTCCATGTAGATCTATCTTATCATATATATATATATATATATTATATATATATATATATATATTAAATTACACATTTTAGACTAAGTTATGCTACATGAACGCACACATCTCTTAAGTTTTGTGAATGTTTGCAAGGACATATATTGCACTAAATGGAAAATTGAGAGAATATACGACGCTAAATGTTTTTGCAAAAACTATATTTAGGACAGAAACATAATTCTCCACATATTGTCATTTTATTCTGAATCAAAATTCACAATTCTTATATGAATTTTGAGGGATGCAATTTCATAAAAGAGGAAAATTTTGAAATTTCATTGCCACATTTCGCCCAAAAGTGTAACCCATATTCATGCATTCACCCACTAGCATGGAAAATTTTGGTGCGCCCAAAGGTGATTTACAATCCTGTATATTAGGGATTCAAAAAATATATGTTGGCTAATTAATGAAATAAAAAATAATATTGAATGTGTAGGCTCAATTAACTATTTTTAAAAAAAGCACATATATACAATAATATTATTGATCACAAAACACAATTAACTATGAAAAAAATCAATAAAACAAAAAGAGTATAAGGTTGGTTTAAGAAAGGAGTAAGTATGTTTGTTTAAAAATTTAGTAATTAAATAATATTATTCAATGTCTATAAATTATGTTTCCCTTCACATCGGGACAACAAACTCACCTAACTATAAAATTTACTAACACCCTATTCATCATACTTCTTTGCTTTGATCCCTCACTGGGCATTATACAGAAAATAATAGATTAGGTTTTGTTTATAATGTAAAAAATCATTATTTACAAAAACATGAAATTGATTAAACATGGGTCAACTCTTATTATGTGTAAAATGTTGCATGAAAATGGAATACTTACACAACTAACATTCCAAACTCTTATTTCGATGTAAATGTTGCATGAAATTAAAATACTTTCAAAACTAAGATGTTGCCTAAAAACTTTACATTGGTTAGGTGAGGTAAATCTTATCAAAATAAAAAATAATTAGTATTGCATATATATAAATTAAGTAGATTGATATCGAGTAACTAAAAATGCTTTTTTTCGAGTTAAATTTTCTCAAAGTAAGAAACAATAAGTATTTATGGTATATAAACCAACATAGATCCATCTTCACTTCAGATCTACCAAGCACTGAGAGATGAAATCTTCTAAGAAGAAAACCACTTTTTGAGTGCAAAAATTGAGGAAATAATTGCACCTCAAGATTTGATCCCTCTCAGAGTTTGGTAGATTTGTAGTTAAGATGGATCTATGCTAGTGAAAATTACATCTAATGTGAATATGAGACGAAAAATTTAAGCAAAATTATTTTCCATTTCAACCCTTTTGGTGTCACAAAAAGGACAATCTCTTTTATCCCATGGTATTTTAGGAATAGACCAATGCTTAGTTTCATTATAAAACTCATGATAATTTGTTCTTATTTTAACAATGTAAATAATTTTATTCTTGATTTTTTTTCGTAGACTAAAGCTTTCATAGTACTCAAAATAACCTTTACATCGATTTTCAAAGATTACTAGAGTAGCCATGGAGGATGCATTCAGCTCTCCTTATCAGACTACATAATTTGACTAGACCAACAAAGTCTCGAATCTCACTAAAACCAGATACTCCATAACCTAGACTACATTAGAGTCAAGGCCATAGTTGGCTTGCAATACTTCCCAACTGACCTGCACAAAGATCCCAGATGTATTTTCCAAAAACCATCGACGCTAATGCCCCATAAACTACATATAGACTTTCCAAAATACATATAACCAAACCAAGTTTTCTCAACCCACTCACATAATAACCATAACAAGAGAAAATACCAAGGCTTAAGTGCCCAACCATCCATATACCATACAACAAGAGAAATAGAAGATAACATATTACTAGTAGGATGGGCCTGAAGCAACCATGTAAACTTCTATACATTAAGGAGGCCACGACAGATGCCAATCGCCCATCCTAATGAGTTGAGAGTCTTCCCAAAAATTCATTGAGCTACACCTCCCCTAAGGATATCTCTAATCATTATCAGAAGAAGATCCCTCGTGTTATAACCAATAGGATCCATCAAGTCTCCCCAATTTGATTCACATGCTGTGTGACTTTCTACTTGAGCCAGACGAGAGTCGATTCTATCCAAATAGAACTATTGATTCCTGAGCATTCTCTTGACACCCTCCATAGATGAAAAATATTGTACTTCTTCACATGATTGTGCCTTAGGACTAGGCCTAGCAGGGTCTTAATTTTCTAATGAATAGCCACGAAGTTGAGGTATAATTTCTTCCTACCCCTGGTGTGCCCAGGCTCAGGAACCCAAGCTGACATATCCTCCATGAGCTCTAAATCAAAGAGGGATTGTATTTCTATCCCCACTTGTATCTCGAGCTTACAAATTTATTTGTGCATTTTCAGTGGAACAAAGTTAATAAGGATGGAAGTTGAGTCACTGGAAAAAATTGTGGCACCATGTTGTTCTTGTTGGACTTGACCACCAACTTCGCCTACTACTCCCCCTTTGCCTCAGTGGCATAACTGAATTGGGGGCAAACTTTTAACAATTGCTATGAGTGCCTCTACTTGCAAAAGAACGTAAAAATGAACGAGACCCAACACTAACAATGCTAGGGAACCAAAAAACTAAATCATCACAGGAACCCTGGAAGTTTGTCTTAGACTTCACAAATGACCCAATAATTGAGATAGAAGGAGCAAAAACCTCCTCCATAAACTTATCACCATTTACCATTGATCCCAAACACACCAACAAGAGGAACAAAGGACTATGAAACCACTAGATGTGTAGCCACCCACCAAATTCCAATAACCATAGTTTATCCAACCGAAAACCAAACCAACCTTATAAATCCCTCGTAATTCACTTTGACCAAGACTCACATTCCTTAACGTGTTCCTTGAGTAAGGACAACAAAGAAAATTTTGAGAACAAATTGACACTAGAGCCAGAATTAATGCTACAAAACGGACTTGGGTAATACACAAATATGCATACCCTAGAACTCCAAGCTTAGACATGACAGACCACCAAAATAAATATATGAAGAGATATAGATATGGAACTTGAGAATTCGCTTTGCATAAATGATTTAATAGCCCCAACAACCCTTCTTGAAAGCAATCCCTGGGTGGTCAAGCACGCGATTAGAGGTCCTAGAAACCCAACACATTCAAACTAGGATCACGTAGGCATGCAAACCTGCCTCTGAAGCTTTCATATCCAAACACCAGCCATTGCACAATGGTACTAACACATTCAAGCTTAGCCAGGATGCAAAATTAAGAGGTTGAGGACCTTCCCTCAGCTCCTCTCCATTCACCACAAGTTGCCACCTCGTCCATCCAAACTAATCAATAGAAGCATACAGTAAATTGTTAGGTTGCATGTAAAGGAAAGTCGTGACTTTCTCTCATTTAATGCTTGATACAAACTATGGGGTGGTGGGCACGGCCTCTGAGTGCCGATTAAATCCAAATTAACACCTTGATCAGGGAATTTTCTTCTTGACATTAAATAAAATAAGGAGATATTTAATTTTTCAAAAGTAAGATTGGTGTCATTCTAATATCTTAATTTATCTTTTCTTTTAACTCTTTATTAGCATACAAATTATTCTTAAATTTTAACATAATAATAAGTTTAACATTATAATCCGTGTTTAAAAAAAAAATTATTAACACTCATAGTAATGCATTTGACAACCATCCTAAAGTGACTTCCTTTGAGATTGCATTGTATGTATATTCACCTGGGCTTTTAGGTATGAAGCGATCGTTTAATCCCGGTTAATCCCACCTCTGTTAGAAGAGGTCGATATTGATTATGTATCTGCCAACGAAGAGGTTTGATGGTTCAAACCAGCAACCAAATCAATGGAAAGTAGGAACTAATAACAATTTACAGAGTGAAATACATTGATACGATTGAATGTTTATATCGTGATTATTCGATAACAACATAGTTGGATCTATCGTGGTGACAAAGGATTTATTTATTTATTATTTTTTTTTTTTTTTAAATCTAACCAAAAAAATTATTCATGTGGCTAAGGATATTCTTACCTGCATAAATTTCAAACTTATGAGTTAATATATTAAAAATCTCAACTGCAAACTTATTTTTCCCCTTAGTATTTTCTTCAACGTTTTTAATAACATATAGTTTTTTCTAATCACTCACTAAAATATCTTATGTAAATATTTAATTCAAATCTTGATTTTATCTATATCTATATTATATTAACCTAAGATAAGATATAGGTAAAATTTACACATGACTACTGTACAAATTAGAATGGAATGATTTTATCCTTTTTAATGTAATACTAATTAAGATAATAAACATAGTTATTACAATTTTTTTATCTTTTAGATTTGATATTATTAATTATTTTTATTTGTTTCAAAAACTATTATCAAAATAAGATACATACCAACACTGCACTCTCCCATATCACTATATGGAAAGCACTATGATTTTATATCATTTAAATTTTTATATTATTTTTTGTTAAACTTAGTTAAGTCAAATTAATTTTTTTATCATCGATGCTAATAATCATTTTAGCTTCTCATCATATTTCATTTTGTTTTTTTATTATCAACAATATTCTATAAATTGAACACATAACGTATTTATTAGGGGAATTTTGAGCTCTAAAATGCACCTCTTAAGGAAAACAATAAAATAAGAGTTATTATTTTTTAAAGAAAAATAAAGGAAACAATTTTTTTTTTAATTTTATTTTCAGCTTATACCCTTATAATCTTACTCAAATCTCAAGTGTAGACACACATTGAATGAGAAATTAAATTTCACATCCAATGGGTACCCACTTCGCATACTTCTAACTAGACCCACATCATAAAAAAATGAAAATATATGAAAAAAATCATGTTGAATATGATTTTTCATGTATTTTCATTTTTTTATGATGTGGGTCTACTCAAAAGTATGCATAGTGGGTACTCGTCAGATGTGAAATTTAAATTTACATCCAACAAGTCTGTACACTTGACATTGAAGTAAGCATATAAGGAGATAAGTTGAAAATACAATTAGAAAACAATAATTTTTTTATTTTCCCTCTAAAATGTTCTCCTTAGGGATGACATCATCAATCCTATTGGTTTAGTAATTTTTTTATTTTGAGGCCCATTTTGACCTCAAAATTTCCATAATAGTTTATAGCACTATACGGTGATACAAGTGAACAACAAATATATTTTAAAGCCATATGTCTTTCTAATACCTAAAATAATTAATGCAACTCATTCAATAATCACGGTTATCAGGTTTTAAAATATTATTTAAATTTCTTCAGTATTATCATAAATATAAAGAAGAAGAATCATTTTCATATACATGTTGATAACATGTGCTTCCTCATCAAAAGTCATCAATTCAAATTCAAGAAAAATAGAATATTAACATCTCCATAAATTTTAGTAGTCAAATTATTTGGCATAACCAAAACCCTTTTCCCATAAACAATAGAGTCTCATATGCTAATTTGGTATCTAGCTTGACAATGACCTTAAAATTCAATTATTATTATTATTATTGAAAAAAATACAATTTTAAAGCTTTCTTCAATAAGATTAAGATAGGTTGCCAAACTCTTTATAGTTTTGAAATAATTGATGATAATGATGATCATGGTTAAGGTCCACTAAGACTAAAATAGTTCAAGATATTACTGGAATGTGTTTATCATTTTATTTATATGCTTGAAAATCAATAAGAGAATATTTTCAAAATCACCATTGTTTTGCTCATTTAAAAGGTTAATAATATCGGTAGTGTAACAAATATTTTGAAATTTAGATCAAATATGAGTATAAGCTAGACAATTTTAAAAAGTACTTTTTATCTTCAATATTCTTATTGTTGCAAAGGTGGAAAAATCTTTCATCCAATTCTGTTTGGGGAATTGGCCAATTCTCAAATTTCACTATGAATCTGATGAGAATATGCTTGTTTTGGGGAATTGGAAAATTGTATAGTTTCATTATGAACTCAATAAGTCTTTTTTTTAACAATGTTTAGTTTCTCCTTTACATTATTCAAAATAGATCAATTTAAATTTTGATATATGGGTTTATCTCACACACACACATATGTAAATTTATATTTTAAAATATTTTTAATAATATAAAAAATTAATTAATTAAAAATCTTTTACAATACACAATTTTGTTGTTAACCAATAGAGATCCATCTTAACTTTGGATCTACCAAGTACCCAAAGGAATCAAATCACATTTTTAATATGACTTGCATAGCATTGATGATGATGATGACATTTTTAATAAGATATGCATAGCATTAATGATACACACACACACACCCCTTTCTAAAGGAAATGGTAATTTGCAAAGATTTGAACCTAGAATATCATGATACATAACATTTCATTTTCATAGTGGTCATCAATTAAATTGCCTTTGGGAACTAAAATATTTTTATTTTAATTATACATTTTATATTTTTCCCATCAACAAAAATCATAATTTCATTATAAAAGAGGAAATTACATGTTGTAGATGTTGATGCATATGTTGTGCATGATCAAGATCATGTATATCAGAAATGTTGCCTTTGATCCACGCAGTGGACAACAATAAAAACATAACTGAGAGACATATAAAGTAACTGTATGAACATATACCGAGACAGTATATATAAACAAAAAAGGCTTATGCCTGATCAAAATAAAGAGATGCATGTACCAAAACCATGATAAGAATTAAACATTCAAGTTCATAAAAGGCATCTGATAATATTGGAAGAAAGAATCTCCTTCCTGTTCTCTGATCATCCAAATGCCCAGCTCCTCGATCGCAACCTCTTTGGAAAGGTTGTCGGCAGCTCCATTCTGCTCCCAAGATGTGCAATAATGTATATGTAGAGCATCTAGTTTTTCTGTTCAGCCAATCACATATTATTTTAGAGTCCCCAAAAAGTTGCAAATATGTGCAATGTTTCTCCAAAGCAAATTGTATGGTGTGTTTTGCGGCAAGGAGTTTGGCTGAGTTGTTTGTGCATCTGTGAAATCTAATCAGCATGCTGAAAGAATGATGTTGGGATAGGTGAAGAATAGCCCCCCCACCACAGCCTTGCTCTTGGGCAGCTCCATCAAAAAAAGCCCACGGTTTGTTGTAATTTATTTAATGATGAGAAGGGTCGCGTCGGTTACTGGGAGGAGGATCATCCGAGATGAGAGTGTAATCAGCAATGACTTTTGCTGTCAGGACATCCCAATTTGGAACCAAATCTTGGAAAATGTTGTGATTCCTAGCAGTCCAGATTGTCCAATAGGTAAGAAGTGGGAGGTTCCAAATCTTTGGGGACATGGAAGTCTGATACAAGACTTGCCAAGCAGCAAGTAAAGTATTCCCTACCCAGGTAGCAGAGGGATTGATATGTTGTAGAATTAGTTTCCGCATATAACAAGTAACTGTACATTCTAAAAAAAGATGAGAAGTTGACTCGATTGCTTGTTTACAAAGACAACACCAGTGGGGCCCATGTTGTGATCGCTTGAGAAGATTTTCTCCTGTTGGTATTTTGTTCCGGAGAATGGTCCACATTAAAAGTCTAGATCTGGGGGGTGCCTTTAGTTTCCAAAGATGTCTCCACCATTCAGCCAGCAAAAGAGGCCTCCTTGGTGTTGCCAAAGTCAGATAACCTTCCTTTGGGGAATATCTACCATTTCTAGATAGAGCCCAAATAATTTCATCATCCCCTTCCAATATTCAGATGTGGGCATCTGTAAGGGCTCGTGTGAACTCCTCCCATTGTTGTGACCAAATAGGAGGAATGTTTAAATGCTCTTCAGATTTCCAAGCTTGTTGAAGGAAAGTGGAGTTTTCCAGGTCAGCAATCTGAGAAATATAAGTGAAATTCTGTTGTTGGAGATACAAAATGAGGTCCCTGGGTAGTCGGTGCATGTCCCCACAGCCCACCAAGGATAAGACCAATTCGGACTGTGTTTCCAGATCGGATCCTCCAGGTGATACCTTCCCTGATCGGACTCAAAGCTTTAAGTACTCCCTTCCAGATAATTGAGACCCCTGAGGTACTTTGATGAGCTCTCCTAATTCAGTCCATGATGTGTATGGGAGCTATGTATTTTGCATATGTAACCCTCATCCATAGGCTGCCTGCTGCAACTAATTTCCAGCTAAGTTTTGTAGTAAGAGCTAAAGAGAAATTCTCAAGTTTTTTAAGGCCCCACCCGCCCCATTTTTTTGGAAGATTTAGAGCCTCCCACCTGACCCAAGCAAAGATCCTTCCCTGTTTGTTCCCTTACCAAAGAAACCTACAGCAGATAGCTTGAATTCTGTTGAGGAAGCCTCTGGGAATCCAAGCTAAGGACATCCAATATACCGGGGTGGCCTCCAGGACGCTTTTGATGAGAGTGAGTCTTCCAACCCACGAAAGATATTTGAGGTACCATGTGTTTAGTCTTTTCTCCAATTTGGCGATGAGCCAAGTCCAGTCAGCAATTTTATAGCCTAGAGGCTTTATCTTGTAGCCCAAATATTTGATGCCTTCTGTTAATTGTAGCTGGGTGAAATGGAAGCTGTGTAGAGCAAAGAATATCTCATGTGGAGTACACTCAACTGTTGTAAATGTAGACTTGCTGTCATTTACAATCATACCTATAGCCACTTGAAAGAGGGTGAAAGTTGCCTTGATGATGCTAATGTCCCCAATACTACCATTGATAAAGACCAAAATGTCATCAACAAAAAGAAGGTGTGTTAAGGTGCAACCTTTTGTTATCTTTATGCCTTTTAGTTTGCCCCTTTGATGCTCATATTTAATGAGATTGCTGAGACCTTCCATAATGAGCAGGAAGAGTAATGGCGAAAGGGGACATCCCTGTCTCAGCCCCCTTCTAGAGGTAAACAAGGGAGAAGCACTTCCGTTCACCAAGACACTAAAAGGGATATTAGTAATGCAACTCATGATCCATTTAATTAATAAATACGGGAAGCCCAGATGAGTTAACAACATTCTAATATAAAGCCAATTCACTATGTCGAAAGATTTAGATAAATCAACTTTCAAAGTCATACCTTTTCCACGCCTTGAGTGTAATGTATGGATTACCTCCTGGGCAGTGCCAACAGCTTTATGGATCTGTCTGTCTTGTAGGAAAGAAAATTGTTCTTGCGATATGTGGTTAGAGAGGATGGGTTTCATCCTGTTGGCAATATTCTTATATATGCAATTGCAAAGTGATATGGGGTGAAAATCCTCGAAGGTATCCGGGTTGTCCTTCTTAAGAATGAGTGCAAGGAATGTAGATGTAATAGAATTTTCAAGAAACCCTTTGCATCTCGAAACCTCTATTATTCAGAGCAGATCTTCCCCAATGATGTCGAAAAAAGACAAATAGAATTCCACCGACCAACCATCAGGCCTTGGACTTTTGTCCTTTTTGAACCATTTTAAGGTGTGTTCCAATTCCTCCAGAGTAACTACCTTAGTTAAATCTTCCTCTTCCCTAGGATCCACAAATCTGGGGAAGAGCTATGCCACCCTGATGATTTCTGCAAGATTAATATCTTGGGGGGCTTGATAAGCTTTCTTGAAGTGTGAGGTGGCTAGATCAGCAAGTTGTGGAAACGTATTTAATGCCTGCCCCTGATCATTCTGAAGCTGCCATATGGTGTTGATCGCCTTTCTTCCATTGGAAAATTTATGGTAGAATTTGGTGTTTTGCATCTCCTTCCAACATCCAGATGGCTCTGCTCCTTAGGCGCCAGGATTCCTCCTTTTCCTTAAGAATTTTTGCTCTCTTTGCATAGTGAGATACCATCCTATTCTTGTGATCCTCTAAGGAGTAGATGCCTACTAGATTATTCTCAAAAGTGGCAATGTCAGCTTCAACGTTACAGAGAGTTTGATCCTCCTATGTTCTTTCATTATGGGCCCAAAGTTTGGACATCTTCTTAAGGGCTGTAAGATTTTGAATAAATCTTCTAGTGTTGTCTTCTCTTCTTCCATGGGGATTTGCTCTCCAGAAATTAGAGATCATTTTTTATAAGAGTCATCCTTGAGCCAGACAAAGCAGAACTTAAAAGGACCTTTAGGTTTTTCTCACCCCATACAATTTCCAGGTAAATGGGGAGGTGATCAGATATCCCCCCAGTACCAACCCAGTGTCTGATTTGTAATCCCAAGTCCAAAATCTTTTCTTTGACGAGGTAACGTCAAGTCTGTGGGCCAAATTGTTATCCCCCTTCCTGTTGTTCCTCCAAGTAGCTTTTCGTTTGGTAGAGGGGATATCAATCAAATGGTGGGCTTCTAGTTCAGACAAAAAGTAATCTGAGAGAGAGTCTCTTTGAGCCTTGTGACCTGTTGAAGGCCCTGAAAATCGGGTCTACAACAAGGGGGATACCCGCCTAGTCCGGAACTTGGTTGGCAGCTCCTTATCCGTTTGGTATAGCGGGTCCGACTGGGGATATGGGACCAGTTTCCCAATTCAGTGTGTGTGTGTGTGAAAGATGGATGTTTCTGTTCTAAATGGAATACTTCTATCCTAATTCTAATCTAATGTTATGCTATTGTATTCTAATAAACAGAAAAACATCTAAATTTATGCTAACCCGGGGTGTGATTTTCCTTCTATGCGATCTAAAAAGATTTCAAACAATAACTGGTAATAAAGATCATTCAGCTATTAGGAGAAAAGAATTCAGTAAAGATGAACTACTTTGTATAAAAAGTTAGATGAAACAGTTGTGAAAACATATCGCATAAATGAGTTATTCATACACTAAGCATAAATAAATAGTTATCACCGTACAAAAGTGCCAAATGATAACTTAGGCATTCATGCTGTAATATATAAACAACTAAAAACTGAGCATCACTTTAACGCATAAGCAAAAATGGTTAAGAGATAAAAGTACCATTTATAACTAGTCCTACTCATGAGCTTCAAGCGACAATTGATTTATCTCTCCTTGATTTAACATCCACTAAGAGTACAGAAGTGCAATATCAATAGCAAATATCAAATGCAAATACCAATAAACCCTGTTCCATTCATTCATCAAAACCTCCTCGAAGGGTGTAAAAGTGCATGTTCTGAGGATAAGTTTTTGACAAATTTCTGGACCCTTCTCTAAATGCATGAGAAGGGTTTAAATACTACTAATTAAATAAATTATTTACAGAAATTTAGGATTCGGTTTAAATGACCGTCCTTTTTCTAAGCAAAACTATTTCTAAAATTAAATCAAATATTTAACTACTTCTATATTTTCTCTTTAATGTCGCAAGTATTCGGTATTTACCTGAGTAGATTCGGCTGACTGTCTTCCGCCTTTGGTTGAGTTAAGCAAACAAAATCGGCAAGAGCTGGCACTATCTTCTCAATAAAATCGATGATATACTTGAGAGTCATCCAATGACTATGTGGCTTTACGATGTATGCTTGGTAATAATCCCATTTCAACTTGGTTAACCCTTGGATTGCTTCTGCTTTTTCTTTAGCTTTATGTTTCCAGTTTGTTTCTATCGTTGCTTTCTTGCAATTTTCGGGGCTTGCAGGTGACTGAGTAATTAGAAGCCTTCCTTTTCGAGCAAGTTTTCTTAGCGATGTGTGATTAGCGCTAAGCGCTAATCACGCTGTTAGCGCTCGAATCTACCTTAGGCTGAAATAAGGTAAAACTCAAGGCTACATCAAACCATGCTCAGCCTCATAGCTAGCCCTATGAGGACAGGAGAGGACTCTCTCCCAGTCAATCTCGGCAAAAGGTAATCAATGAGGTCCAGATGACTAAATTGATAACTAATTTTAGGCTAGGTATGAAGTACAAGGAGTTTGAAATTGATTTTTTTGAAGTTTTGTTGAATTCAAGGGAAAGGCAATTTTGGGTGCGGGGATGAGGCACAGTTTTCGCAGAGGTCTACTTGGGGCAAGATAGGCGATTGTTTTGATGCCTTTAAAGAGAATGAATGGATAGATCTGACTGGTGAGAGGTTAAGGAGAGCGAGAAACTTTCAAGGATTCTCCATAAACAGATGAAAACATGGAAAATCAAACAAACTTAAAGGCAGAGCATAGCAAATTATGGATTCTACCTTAACACTTCATTTCTTCAATTGTAGAAGATAAAAGAAGGAAAGTGATACACATAAACAACTTAAAAATGCTGAAAGAAGCACACCATCAACACATAAAGCCACATGAATCCCAAATAGTGCTGCAAAACCCTGGTCTTTCCTTTGCCAAAAAATGCAGATAAAATATGTACAATAGAGTGTCAAGCTATTCCCAAGAGTCCAACCCTGAAAATGACTAAGAAAATACATAATATAGGCAAGCCAACCCATTCCCTTGCCTCTAGGGGTCGATCTCATCATCCTAGGAGCTGTTTCAAACAACTCTAAACAAAGCACTACAATCTAGGCAGTCAAAACAACTTGCCTCTATAAGGTAGGAAACCAATTCATTCATTAAATTTTCACCTTTTAGTGAATGAATCTTCTAGAATAAGTAACTAAGTGTCAAAATAACATCATGTTTCATTAATTAGGTCAAGAGGAGTGAAAAATCACATTACAAATCAAAACCGGTCAAACTGGCTGCATTTCCTGAGCTGAAGATGAAAATTGTGCGAAACAATCTTGTGCGTCGCGCGCCTGAGCCCTATGCGCCACGCGCCTTTAAACCTATTTTTGGGGCACTTCATGGCATCAAAATCAAGCTCACAATAGCTGGGTGGAAATCCTTGGATGTCTTTTATCCAGCGCAAGAGGAATTTTGCAATTTGGAGCTCATTTTCCCCCTCAAAATGTCATTCTCCCGGAAGTACTTCCTGCTGGTGCAAAAGGTGGCAGAAAGGTGATTTTCATGGTGTTTTTGAGCCTTTTTTTCACCCAGAACTTAATGAAATGCTTTGGAAATAGATGAGCATGTATAATTCATCATGAAAAACCCAAAAATGTAGAGTTTTCCTTCAGCAAGTGTCCCAATCTTAAGCGCGTGCATCGATGCGCTACGCGTTGAGCCAAAAAACCTGCTTTTAGGACAAAATTTTCAAAATGACAAAAATTTCTCCGAATTTGCTCAAATTCGGAGTGAAGACCCTCCATCATGTATTTTGCCCCGCCAATGAAGCCTCAGCCAAAATTTGGAGTGGATTGGGCTTTATTCACCGTTTTAGTGATTTGCTCAATCGCCTCTTTAGGATCTTCATTTTTGCTTTGCAAACATGCATACGAGCCCAATAGTGAGTTTTCATATGAAGAAGCATGTCCTTGTCTCTGTTTACCTTTGCCAACAATTTCTCCAAATGAGTGTTCACTCGGATGAGCATAGACTCTCGATCAATCGGTGTCAAATCACTGGGTCTCTTTCGGGCCAATTCGCGATCTTCCCGGATTTGCCGCAACTCATAAAGTGTATGTTCATCTTCTAGCTATTTGTTGCACTGCTCCAAGTAGTTAATCACCCACTTAGCCATCTGCAATTTCTTTTGCAGTGAGTCATTCTCAGCGCTTTGCTCTCGGATGATCTCCTTTAGCTCCGAGCTAGGAGAGCTAGCATCAACATCAATGATATCTGTTTCCTGACCTCCTAAAGGACCCTCATCATACATGGGACTCTTGCCCCTATCATGGATCTGTACCTGTGCTAAAGAAGAAGGCGAGACCCCTTCCACATGTTGTGGAGATAATACTCGCTGTGCTGATGAAGTCAACGAGACCCCTTCCACCTCGGGTGGAGATAGTACTCGTCGTGTAGATGCAAATAAGGCCATGTGGCCTCGCTGGTATGTCACATATGGAGGAGCACTTATATGCTCAGTCTCAGGAATGTCTGGCTGGTGTGAAGGTGCTCCATTATCATGAACTATCTCAGGAGGCGGCTGTAGCGCTACGAAGTAATAACGTGAGATGAAATCCTCCCAAGTAATGCCCTGCTGTGCTAACTGATGCATCACTATGATTTTGATCAACGCGTAATGATAAATGCGCTTATGCTGATGTACTAGGCTCTTCCTTTGTACTAAATTCACCATCCTCTCTATGTTGCGACACATGAAGTACAAAATGTTCATCATACGTACCCTCATGAAATGCATCAACAAATAGACATGGTACGCATAGAGACGCGAGAATCTGGCCTCACAACTGAAATATCGAATGATGAGTTTCATCAATGGTGAAAACTCATCCCTCAGGAATCTGAAAGGAAAACTGTGCTCAAGTTTCTGATATACCCGGGTTTGATGTATGGCTCATAGTAGAATATGTCTAACTCCTGGCGCTTGCTCCATTCCTCCCCTAAATTTGGTATCCCGATGGCCTGAGCAATAGTCTCTGGTGACAAGGTGAAATTCACTCCAGCAAGGTTTACATGACCATCATGTAAATGTAGAACAAATAAATGGACTAGTTCCCGATGATGCTGAATTTGTGAGATCATCTCACAGTATTGGAAACATGATTGACACCGAAAAAAATCCATTGCAAGTGGGGAAGCTTGCAATTGAGCCAAAGAAGTAGGCTCCTCCCTAACATGCTGACCACTTTTTCCACCTTTGTGATACCTCCGTGGCACATTTGGCACATTTACCTCCGGTGTAGAATCACTGTCATACTCCTGCTCATAGACTGACTCGGTCTCTGACATGACTAAGATAGTTGGAATATATATGCTGATGTATAAATTTTGTGTACAATTGACTGTAAACTGTTCTTTGCTCTAAAAATGTTGTGACCAAGGGGACACAAATGCACAAGGGAATATTAGGAAAGGGAAAACATTAGGGAACTAGGGAATTTGGGAATAAAAACAAGGGAATTAGGGAAGGAAAGGGAAATGAAAATCTTGGATTTTGGGGTTTTGGGATGTTAGGTAGGGATAATGTGTTTTTTAGTAGAGGTGAGGGACTAGGATTTGAGGGATTATAGTGTAGGATTAATGAGGGAGTAAATGGGGAAAAATAATGGTGAATTTCGGAATGGGAAAGAAGGGGAAATGGGGAAAAAAATCACAACCTTGGTTACACTCCGTTTTTGAACCCTACAACAATTTTTTGCATTCAAACCCTACAGCACTTTTCATTGACAAAGGAGGGCTTTCCAACTTGGATTTCTAAGGAAAACATACCATGAATCCATTACATTAACCTTTCAAAATCCAAGCACAAGTAGTGGATATGAGCCTACCTGCAAATATTTGTGGAGAGAACGCGATTTGATGCTTTTCCAAACAAATTTTGGGCTTAAAACCCAGTGCATTGCGCGCCTCACCCAATGCGTCGCACGCCTCTGATGTGTCGCATGCGTGTATTTTTACACTGTGGCTTTGTGCCCAGTGCGTCGCGTGCCCCTGATGCACAGCGCGCCCAGTCCAGTGCATCGCACACTTAGAAACTACTCCAACTTCCTCTTAAACTCACAATTTCGCTTTGGAACAATCTTCTTCACTCTTGGCATGTGAAATGAATTGAAAATGTAGTGAAATATCTTTATAAAGACTCCCTTTTGATTTTTGCTTGGTCCATAACCCATTTTGTAATGTTTTGTCGTTGACACTTTTTCCGGATTAATAGACTTCTGACCTTTTTTGGTTTCCTTCTTAAATTTGGTTGAAATAATGATTTTCTTTGACAATTTTTTGTAGGGATCACTGTGAAATGATTTGGCAAAGGAGACCAAGGTTGCGCCTGGACATTTTAAGAACTGAAATTTTTCAAAATTTATTACAAAAATGAGATGACGACTTATCTTCAAAACAAATTTTTGAAGAGAAGTCCTAATTTAATGATGAAAATTATTGAGGTAACCATCTATCGAGGACATCCCTCTGGCCTGCTGGTCTTCTTAGACTTTGCAAAGCAAAATTGACTCAACACTAGACCTAAT
The DNA here is from genome assembly GCA_000404065.3 of Pinus taeda. Taxonomy (NCBI): domain Eukaryota; kingdom Viridiplantae; phylum Streptophyta; class Pinopsida; order Pinales; family Pinaceae; genus Pinus; species Pinus taeda. Next base: position 74,168 of record APFE031660946.1, read on the forward strand.
GGTCAAGAACTATTGTCATGACCTAGAAATTTGAAACAAGACTCTAAATGATCTTTCAAGACTTGTTTTTATGAATAGACCTGAACCAGCAGTGCCAAGCACGAGGGGAATGAGTGAAACAAACCATTCCGTCAGAGTTATGGCATGTCTAACGAAATGCAACTGATCGAAACTAATGGGACACCTAAATATGAAATGCAAAAAAGAGCTTTGATCTCTGATGGAGGGATAACTAGACCGACTCTAATAGGCTCAAAGTCATCCCCATAAGGTGTGAAGTCATCCATATACACTTCGAGCCCTTCATTTATCAAATATGAAAAAATGTTGAGTCTATCCCTCTAAAATGTGGCAGGTGCATTGCACGGCCCACAGGGTAAGACCCTGTAAGAAAATGTTCCCCAAGGGCAGGTAAAGGTACTTTTATCTTGATCTTCAGGGGAAATTTGAATCCGATTGCATCCACTGAAGCCATCTAGGAAAGAAAATAATTTCTTCCCTGCCAATGTGCCCAAGACATGATCAATGAATGGAAGGGGAAAGTGGTATTTCTGGGTTTTTTTTATTCATTTCTCTATGGTCAACACATATCTGCCACTTTCCATTCTTTTTTAGCACCATTACTAATGGAGAGACCCACTTTCTCTCAGATATTTGGTAGATTATGTTTACATCTAAAAGTTTTCGCAATTCAGCTTTCACAATATCATTAAGATGAGCATTTAATCTCTGTTGGGGTTGGCGAACGGGTTTAGCATCCTTTTCTATACAGATGTGGTGCATACACAACTGGGGATCAATTCCTTTCATGTCTGGGTAATCCCATGCAAAGGCTTCTTTATATTTTCTTAGGAGTTGAACCAACGTTTTCTCTTGGTCAGCACTCAGGTTTTTGTTCATGTTCACTGTTTTTCCTAGCTCAATTTCTACTTCATTCTCGAATGTTGCTTTGATCATGTGACATTTTATAATGGATCCAACTTCTGGTTGGTTAATGTAAGTGACAATGATGTCGTCTTCTGTTTTATCTTTAAATTCAAGAGCATCTTCTATGGTTAGTGGTGATGTAATGTTTTCAGTTAAATATGACACCTGTTGTTTTCTGGTCTTGGTTATTGTTAAACTTGGCTGAGCTAGAGGGTATAAAGCTACATTCTTTACACTGCTTCCTCTTGCTATAGTCATGCTGCCTGTTCAACAGCTAATGTAAGCATCCATAGTTACTAGCCAAGGTCTACCTAGAATTAAGGGGTGTCCATTGAGTAGGTTTCTAGGATTGATGATCATAAAGTCTATAGGTAATTCCCAAGAGTCTATAGACACCATTACATCATGTAATGTGCCTTCTGGTCTGGCTACTGATCGGTCAGCCAACTCCAATAAGGTTGTGGTTGGGTCTAATGATGTAATGTCAAGCTTTTAACAAGTTGTGGTTGTAAGAATATTGATTGTTGCTCCTAAATCAAATAAGGCATTGGGAAAGGAGCATTCATTTATTTGCACAGTGACTATAGGGTTTGCTGGGTCCTCATATTTTATAAGTGTTTCTCTTCTTGATAGTCAGTCATATAAGGTACTGACTACATGGACAGTTGAATTTGTTGTTATTTTCCTCTTTGGATTTTTCATACATAATTCCTTGATGGTTTTTGCATAAATTGGGATATCTTGAATAGCCTGGACGAGTGGTATTTTTATACAAAAATGTTTCAATTCTTCCAGAAGATCAAAATCAGGGTGTTCTATTGGGTGAGGTATGATTAGTCGTTCTGTGAATGGTGGAGAAGAGGTGGTTGTTTGTTCATGAGTTTTCTGTCTAACCAGATTCTCTTCTTGTGGTTTTTGTTCTATAGGTAACAGATTTTTAATTTGAAAATTTTTATACCCCTCTGATTCTATTATACACCCAGATCTTAATTGAAGGTCATTGTACACCCTTAACTCAGTTTCTCATTCTAGTCCTCCAATAATTTCTATAGATTGAACCCGTTTATTGTTGGGGTTCAGGTTGTGTTGGGCTAGGAGTTGTGGTCTTAAGTTGTTTTGGGGGTTTTGTTGCAATGTATAAGTTGTTGGCAGTGTCGGTAGAGGGGGGGGGGATTGTTCCTATTGGCTGATTTCTGAGTATTTGCCAGTCCAACTGCTAGTTTTGACTATGTGAGGTGGAGGATGGCCATTGTGTTGAATATGCGTTATTTTTCCAAAATGGTGGACAATAAGGAAAGTTTGACCAGTTGGTTTGATTTGTTTTATTTGGCCATGGTGACATGGGCAATGGCTGCTGTGACCAGCTGGGGAAAGGTGGATGATTCTACCACATTCCATTATACTACTGAGAATTATACTAAGGACGCTGAAAAGAAGAATATGGATCAATGGGCATACCTGTTTGTCGTGACCTCCATTGGTGGTGTTGATTTAGTAGGTAAACTGGTTCTATTTCTTCTTCTACTTCTTTGTAGACTACTTTCAGTCCTCGGAGTGATGGGTAGCTTTTTGTGTTGTGATCATTCATACAGATGGCACATATTTTGACTGTATCTAGCGGGCACTCTTTATGGCTATGCTTCTTTCTGCATCTAGGACATAATATTACCAATTTTTGTTCTCCTTCTGATTGCTTTTGTTTGGCTTGCATAATGTTTAACAACATTGTTAGAGTCCCTAGGATACCAGTTTTGAAATCCTCTAATAGATTTCCAATTTCTGTGTGAGTTATTCCTCCACCAGAGACTTTGTTATCCCTTGTGATCATGTCACGTTCTGCTGGCTTCAATGTTGTGCTGCCTCTTGAACACCTGATGCACAAATTAATGATGTCAGCAAAATTTTCCGGATGTATGTCACCTTTACCCATAATGTTTAATGTTTCAATCCATTGTTCTTTCATCCCTTTAATTATTTTAGTTTTCAACACCCCCACCTAACCCCATAAACCGTCGTAAAGCTGCTCCTTTTAATGTGGAGGGAAATAGCTTTAGATTTTAGGGATCAGTGGTATAGTCATACCCCTGGCACAATACATCAAACTCAATAGAAATGCATCTGGATCCTCTGATGTTAGCCCATGGAAGGTAATAATATTCTGGAGAGGAATGGCTTTGATAGGTGCATTCACTGTTGTGTCCATGATGGGATACTGCAGTGTGGAGGTCTGAGGTGTTGATTGGTTCTAAGCCATTTGATCAAATATGTGCCAATACACTTCTAGGATTTTTGGAGAGTTGTTCCTAGGATGATAGGAAGCAATGGGGATGAGCTTAACAACACTCCCTTGGTGTGGGAAAATGAGTGTTCCTTGTTGAACTACCCCTAGGGAGATCTTGGCTCCTCAGTTTCTACTGTTTCTTTTGAGATAATCTTAACAGCATCCCCTTATCTAGGCTACTGAGTGTTTGAATTATTTCATGAGGGTATCTTGGCTCCTCTGTTTCCCCTGTTTCTCCTCCTCCTTCACGAAGATTACTAGAATTCCATTCTTGTAAAGAAATTAGGCGACAATTTTCAATTTCTTGAAAATTTTGCTCAGTCTCTTTTGTTCTGCTATGCACCTCAACAAAGACTATAGATGGTGAATCTGTGGCTTTAAGGGAGCCAGTAGGTTGTCTGGAAGCAACTTTCCTAGGACCTACTGATGACTGAGATTCAACTTTCTTAATGATTTCGTCTATGAAGATTGATTGACAAAGGGTCACTGGTCCCTTAGCTTTGCCGGGTTTGGGTAGTAGTCTTGGATTATATTCAAGTTTTCTCTTCTTAGTCATACACACAACTCAAATATTTACTTCTACCCTAAGTTCCTAACAATTCTATTGGAAAGCAGGTGAGGCAGTAGGTATTTTACATGCTTCGTGTGCAGGTTCTTACCTTCTGTTTTTAATTCCCAATTCTCTCCTAACAGGAAATCATAAGATGTACACTACTCCTTGGAAATGGCTACACTATCCCCAACAATGATGCCAAAATGTTGAGGTGTGAAAGGTGTCTTTCTAACTCCTAATTATCTTCACATTAGTTATCAATCCAGGCAAGACTTTCTATTTCAAGAGTGTACACAGTTTGTGGCGGCTATTTATTCAAGAGTAATGTTTCTAAATTGTAGTACAGTGCTTTCGAATACAAGAGTAAATGGATGCAGCTAGTGAACTCAAATTATAGTTAAAAGAAAGCTTAACTTGCCAATGAGTCCAAACCAAACATTCATTCAAATATCAGTGAAGAAAATAGTAACAATAACTTATTTCTCTTTTAAATAATTGATATTCCAAAATTATTTTCTAATCTGAATAACAGAGATCTCGGTCTGAGAGCGTAGGAAATAGTAGTCAATGCTCTTTACAGTGGAGAATCTCAACATAGCATGCTGAACTAAATTACTGGATTCGAAATAGAATGTTTAACTCAAGTGACTAAGTCTAAAATCATAATAAGGAAATACTGAAACAGGTAATTGAATAACAACTTGAACCAATACTTGTACAACATGTAAAACAAAGTAATTACGTTAATTATGGGAATATGAAATAGAAAAGCGATGCAATAAATGGAAGTCAAACTAAACCATCACATGACAGAAATCATAAAATATTGATATAGGATCATGAAGTGAATCCACCAAGGCTGGGCCCTTAGCTGCCAATGAACACCACTGGATTACTTCAGTATGAGAGAAGGAACAACAACTGTATTATATATTAATCATTTGCAAAATAGTTACAGCTAGTTCGTACTTTGTTTCAACAATAAGAGTCGATGATCAAAGTAAAAATACAATAGTAATTTCTGAATAATATCCAATAGTTGTTCTCTTTACAATCATTGCCCTTTATAATGGCCAAGCAGTAAGAAGGATAAAATAGTAATAGCGATACCTCAGGATCAAAAGATCCTGTGGGATTCACACAATCTTCCATCTTCAGTTAACTTTCTTTCCTTGCGCTGATGCTGTGATCTCTTTTGTTCTTATCCATAACTACGTGCTCCATCCTTGGCTTGTTGCCTGTACGCTGTTTCCTGGCTAGGGAACAATAGTTGTTCCATTTCATCCTTTTCCTGCATAAGGAGTGATAACAATTAGCTAAATCGTGATGATAGATAATTTCCTTATTCTTACCATAATCCTTTGATATATTAACACTTTAGTGTGTATAAGTGATATAACTAAAGAAAAGGATAATGAAATATATATATAATATATATATATATATAACTTTTCCATGACTCAACGCACATTATAATGTAGTCATCAATAAATGCCATCATATATTTATTTCCATTCGTAGAAGGAATAAACGTTGGACCTCATAAATCTGAATGAATGAGTTCAAGTTTTCTATGTGCTCTTGAATATGAATCATGAAAATATTGTTTGCTATGATTTCCTAGAATACAAACACCACCTTTCTTAAGTTTCCTAGGAATTGTAGGCAAACTAGTAACACCATTTTTCTTGAAAAGGTGAAGGTTGTCATAGTTCAAGTGTCGAAATATAGCATGCCATAAAAGACTTGATAGAAATATACCTTAATCACAATGAGAATTGTATGACAAATTTTGTGTATGAGTAGAGGTACCTTGCAGCTTCATAAGTCTCTCTTCTTCTATCCCCATCATGACAAGTGAGTGATCTGATACATTTTTGACCTCAACCTTGTCATCAAACATATGAATGGAGTGTCCTTGTTGGAATTTGTGGACCAAGGCAAACAAGTTTCTCCTCAATTGTGGGAGATATAAAACATCATGCAGAAGAAAGTCTTGAAGACTAGGCAATTTGAGCGTGATTGCGCCAAACCCTGATGGCTTGAGTTTTGATTTGTCTGCAAAGTACATTGATCCATCAACATTATGAATAAATTCTTAAAAAAATATATCTTCTAAAGGTCATGTGGCAAGCTGCTCCTGAATCAAGCAATCAATCATTTTTCCAAGAAGTAAGTGAAGCACTAAACAATCCTTCAGTTACTCCAATATTACAATGTGCCACAACATAGTGAGTAGATTCAGGTGCTTTACCTTTCCCTTTTTCATTAGTTTTACCTTTGGCTTGGTTTCTATCCTTATGAATTTTGTCTCAAGGTCGCTTACATGTAGATGCATCATGTTCATTTCTATTGCAACGTATGCAATTAAGATCATACTTTTCTCCTTGAGAGTGTCTTCCCCCTACCTCTGAAATTTCTTCTTTGTCTTCCTTTTCGACCACCTGTTCCTATAGAAGAATATTGAGCGTGATTCTTATCTCTTTGTGCAATACACACAACTTATTTAAAATACTGAGGAGTTGTATTTTTCCCTAAATCTTTCTCTCTCTCACCAAATTTCTTCACAAGGGAGTCAACGGTAATCTCTTTGAGGTTTTTGCTTGTAATGACTCAAGATAATTTGAATAAGTGGGATAAAGTTTCTTGAAAAAATCTATAAGAGGAATGTCTATTTCAACATCAGTGGCTTTCATATCATGCAGATAGATCTTACTTCCGATGCCAAATCAAGAGGATCATCATTTTTGTTCAAGACTGGACAATTTAATCATTAATTGGACAACTTCATGTTCAGAGTGTGAGTCATAGAGTTCCTTCAGCTTCTATAAGGCTTCAAAAGCATTTGAAAGTGGTGAAACATGGTGACTCACCTCTTCAATTATAGATGTTGTAATCAATTCTCTTCTTTTATTCCCAAATGGCGAATTCCTTGTCTAAGGTGGGCTTTGAGGGTTCATTATCTCCTTCTCATACACAAACTCCTTTCAACCACTCATTGAAAATGAGAGTGTGTTTTGTCTTTAGAAACCATTATGGATAGTTCTATTTTCCATAGAGAACTACTCTAACTATAGATACCAATGAATGCATTTAAAAATGTGTATTGTGTAAAAATTGCTCTTCTGTTGGCAAATAAAAGTTGCACTTCTTGTGTAAAAAAACACTATGTTGTAGTAGCAATATTGTGAAAAATATAATTTTGATATGTATATATCAAAATTATATATGGGGAAGGGATTATATGGGGGAGGGTATATTTGGGGAAGGTGTATATGGAGGAGGGATAATATAGGAGAGGGAGTATTTGGGGAAAGTATTAACTAGGAGGGTATTAACTAGTGCGATGGACAACATTAATTATGGTGGACAACGTTATGGTATATGGTGGAAGCGTTATTTATGCTATCTCGCATTTTGGACCAGCTATATTATCAATGTAATGGGATAATAGTAATGAGTATAATGGTATGCATTTGTAGTGGAGAAATGGTATGAGGAGATGAGTGGTGATATTAAACAATGCAGGTGTAACTAAGGTATGTTGACCGAGAGGTATAACGTGCAGTGAAGTATGTGTTATATAAGAATAAACATAGCGTGGAGTATGGGAGCAACAAGGTGGGAGGCAGAGTATTACACAGCTTTGGTGGGAGATCCCGCTCAACATTATGCAGGAGCTATATTTTATACCATTCAACAACAGAGATATACAAAGGCATAATTATATAACTATGTGAGGAACAATGAGTCATGGTTATATAATTGTGTGATATCATGCAATGCAACGCAGTGAATAATACCACAATGATACTCAATGCAACACAGTCATGCCAACGCAGTAATACCATTCCATGTATGGTGGTTTGCAAGGATACTAAGTCGATACCAATGATGTATATATCATGGGTGCCATAGTCGCATCGGTGCCAAGGTCATAGTCACAACACTTCCACTCAGCAACTACCGACAAATGCACCAGTGCACCACTCTAACTTTAATGCACCATATCATTGCTTCATCTTCACTGTATCAACCACACCATGCTTTCACACATAGAGTTGAACCTTCTATGTATGCTACTATTCTAGCAACATAATATGTTGCATGAAAATATGGCAGAAATAGTGAGAATAATAAGTGGCATAGAAAATAGAGAGAATAACATAGTGGCACAAAAGGCAGAGAGAGAGGTGTAAGAAGAGATATTTAAAAAACAGACAAGAGGTTTGAGTGTGAAAAATGTAGGAAAGAGGGAGTTACAAGGCATAAAGGAAGCTAAAATGGGGTTGGCTCTGATACCATGTCAGGCCAAGAGGTAACTCCTCTAACGAACTGTGTTTCTTCATTAAGATTTCTCATGGATATATACAAGGAGGGAGAGACTCCTGGGCTTCACCTCAAAGTGTCTCTTAATTTTCCTATTCCCCATTAGTTACCATTTACATTATTTACAAAGATTCTCCCAACCCTAATGATTAGGTCTCAACAAATCCCTTGGGCTTATAACATTAATAACTTGGGTTTATTAATCTCTTATGTTTATAATATTTATCCTAAGGGTTTGTAATATTAATCTCTTGGGTTTATAATGTTTATTCATTGGGTTTATAATATTGATGATCCCATCAGTTTTATTAATCCCTTGGGTTTATAATATTAGTAATAAGTTGTGTTGTAATAATAATCATCCCTTTACTTTATTAATTCACTGGATTTATAATATTGTTATTTGGGTATATAAATAAAATAAGAACTTTAAGAAAAATGAGTGATGACGGACTAAGCAACTAGGGTTCTTGATGGACTCTTCCACGGTGCACAGTCTGAGCACATAGCTTTACAGACCCCAACAAAGCTGTCATGTCTGATTCTCGAACTCTGATAAGCAGATGACAGTGAGCCGTCCAATGGGGGAGGCATCAACACCTTCCCCCAAAACTCACAATGAGGAAAACCCCACTGAGAGTAGAACTAAAACAGTAGAGAAGGATGAAACATGGCCTGCGCACTGGCCAGAGGAGAATGAACAGGAAGACTTGGAACAAGAGAAATCAGACAAACCAATGACTTCTAGCAAGCCAAAGAACGCTTCATCACCCACATGCAAGCTCATCACTACGGAAAGGCCCAAGATCGAGCTGCCTAGTCACAGGATAAATGTAAAAATACAATACATGAAAGATCATGCCCTGATTGGCAAATTCATAGGCTTCTAGCCTACTAAAAAAGCTTTGCAAGGCTGGATCACTTCAAAATGGAAGCCCAAAGGTCATGTAACTCTATATCTGGACCCTAAGGGTTTCTTCACTGCCACTTTCAACTGCCTTGAAGACCAGAATAGGGTCCTAGATGGAGCACCTTACTTCTTCAATGCGGCAGATCTTTATCTGCGTGACTGAGTCGAAAGATTCAACCCCGATAAGGAAGATTTCAGCTGGGCGCCCTTCTGGGTACGCTTGTACTCACTTCCACTGGAATACTAGGATGAGGATTCACTAACAGCCATTGGCAATGGAATAGGTGAGTTTATAAAGGTGGCAGAGGAAACTAAGATCTGAAGATACACATCCTATGCATGGATCTGCGTCTACATGAAGCTAGGCCATGTACTACCAGACACGGTAATTCTTCTTCATGATGACTTTGAATGGTTTCAGACCCTTGACTATGAACATGTACCCTTCCATTGCAGGCAATGCCATAGCCATGGTCACCTCTTTCGTGACTATCCCTTAAATATGCTGCCTAAAACCACAGACTCTAGCGAAAAGACTTATCCAGCAGGCCTCACCAAGGTAACCAGTAGGAAAAAGCATAACAAGAAACCTCCCTCAATAACCAAAAATGCAGCTCCATCTTCTGCTTTTCCATCCTCCAGCAACAACTTTAACATTCTGACAGATCTAGAACAGCTTGATTCAGGAACGCTCAGGCCAGCAAACCCAAGTTCTACTCCTTCCAAACCTCTGTACCCCACTCTCACCCAAGCTAGCACCTGTCATCCCTCAAAAGCCATCTCTTCTGAAAAGTCGGCCTTAGATTCACAACCCAACCCCAATCATGTTATTCACAAAGCCCTATGGTCTGATAAAAATATGGACATAGATGATATTCAAGCAGAACCCTCTCAGCCACCAATCCACTAGGAAGGGGGAAGTTAGAAAAGCTTAATGGAAGAGGAACCAGAAAGCTTTGATCTCGGGGAAATAGACATCTTCAGTCTAGAGCAAGCCTACAAAGGAAAAGAGTTTGACTCAACACTGGAAAGACAACTGGAAAATTTGGAAGTAGTGCTCACAAGGGTGCATCAGCACAATACTTTGGGCATACAGCGAGGAGGCAAATGGGATGGGAAACATATCATTAAAGATGGAAAAAAAAGAGGCAGAAAGACAAATCTACAACGTACCATATTAATTGGGGAAATGCTAGTGGAGTTGGGAATATGCTCCAAGTAGACCAAATATTATCGATCTTTACCTACCATTCAACCATGAAGCTCGTCTCATGGAATGTAAGATGACTTAATGGTCCCGAGAAGTACAAAATGTTGAAGAAAATGATCCTACAAGAACAACCACATATTATATCCATGCAAGAAAGAAAATGCAGTACGAGTACCTTAAAACCCATTTTATCCAAAGCTTGGGAGGGATGTCAAACAACAATAGTCGTTGCAACCAGCGCATCAGGAGGATTAGCCATAGCATGGAATTCTAAGCATATTTCCTTAACAAATATCCATGCTTCACACTATTTCATTCAAGCCATGTTCCATCTGATCGACACCAACATACATGGACACCTAACGAATTTTTACTTCCCTCAAGAAAGTACGCAAAAGATAAAGGAATTAGAAACATTGAAGATCCTCAAAGCTCCAAAAGCTTATCCACTCTAGATAACGGGAGGAGACTTCAACATGATAACACAGCTGGATGAAAAACTGGGAGGCAGACGAAAGCTAGACAAAGAAAGCAATGAGTTCAAATCATACATTCAACAAAATAATATTATGGACCCACCTTTCGACAACGACATCTTCACTTGGAACAACAAAGAGCAGGTACTCAACAAATAGCATCCAGACAATTTTGTTCATCTTGGGGGAGATATAAGCGCCTTTATCTTACCTGTAGCTAGCTCAGATCATTGGCCCATTTCTTTACAATGGAAGAATCCCGGAAATCCAACAGAAAACCTTTCGAGTTTGAAGCTTTCTAGCTTACCCACCCTGAGTTCAACACCTTCGTCAAAGAAGCTTGGGAAAGCTTTATTCCAAACGAAGGCTCACTTATGTACCAATTCTAGCAAAGACTGAAACATATCAAAAAAAGAAATCAAAATTTGGAACCATTCCACCTTTGGCAACATCTTCTAAGAGAAAAAAGTCCTAGAGTAGAGCATGATAGAGCTTCAGCAAAAAATCATCCTAGAAGGCAAAACAGAGGAGTATGCCAAGCAGGAACAAACTCTACTAACACAGTTAGATGAAAGAGGCAAACAAGAGGAATTACTATGGCGACAGAAATCAAGAATCAGGTGGCTAAAAGAAGGGGAACAAAATACTAATTTCTTCCACAGCACAACCATACAAAGAAGAATGAACAACACAATCTCACATATTCAAAACTCTCAAGGAGACAAACTGGAAAAACAGGAAGACATAGAGAAAGGGCTGATAAATCACTTCAAAGTTGTTCATCAAGGAAAACACACAGATAGACAGAATGCCATCAATGATATCCTAAAACATATACCTAAACTCATCACTAAGGAGCACAATAAATTACTGCTAAGGCCAGTCACAATCATGGAAGTTGAAGAGGCTTCCAATCAACTAAAGGCAGGGAAGGCGCCGGGACCCGATGGCTTCAAGTCCAGTTTTTACCATCACTTCTGGGATCTTATTAAAGAAGATGTCTGGAATGTGGTAGAGCAATCAAGAGAAATGCACCGGTTACTCCCCTCACTCAATTCAACTTTCATCGCCCTTATTCCCAAAGTCACGCAACCAAGCACTATGGAGAAGTCTAGACCTATTGTCCTCCGCAAAGTTATCTACAAAATCATCTCGAAAGTCATAGCCAATTGCCTCAAACCAATCCTCCCTCTTCTCATCTCTCCAGAGCAATCTGGATATGTAGAAGGTCGCCAAATTCTCGATGGTATCATTTTAACCAATGAAACCATTCATTCGATCAAAACAAACAAGTAAGTAGGGATGTTGCTGAAAATCGACCTTTCTAAAGCCTTTGGTAAACTCAATTGGACATATATAAAATAGATGCTAATGGCCTTTGGTTTCAGTCCGACTTGGGTTTGATGGATGATGACTCTCATTTCCTCCCTACTTTTCTTTGTTCTTGTCAATGGGATCCCCTGTAAATCATATCACCCTTCCAGAGGAATTTGTCAAGGTGATCCACTGTCCCCTTTTCTTTTTATAATTATGGCTGAAGATCTAGTCCAATCCAATAATCTCAGAGGACTCTCTGTCCATGGATCCCCTACCATCACCCATCAACAATTTTTTGATCACAATATGCTCTTTGGTCATCCCTCTGTACAAGAAGCCAAAAACTTCAAAGAAATTTTAGACATGTTTTGAGAAGCTTCGAGCACCACCATCAACACCTCCAAATCTATGATTTTTTTCTTCAATACTCCTATTCCCACCCAAAGAATCAGCACTTGCATCATTGGTTTCTCTCAAGCCAAGCTTCTGCCTCAGTATTTATGCACCCCTCTAATAGACTTAGCCTTAAAGCATGCTTCCTGGAATCAACTCATAGAGAAAATGGAAAATCGACTATTATCTTGGACATACAGAACTCTCAATATGGCAAGTAGAATAGTCCTGATAAAAGTTGTTCTACAATCAATTCCTCTCTATCTGTTCTCAGTGCTTGCCGCACCGAAATGGGTTCTAAAAAGAATTCGCAATTTGCAACGCAATTTTCTATGGGGTGCCACAAGATTAAAAAACAAATGAGCTCTAGTCAAGTGGGATAAAGTCTGCAAGCCCAAAAAATAGGGAGGCCTCGGTTTACGAGATCCTCAACAAAGAAAAACTTTTATGGGTGCAAGGATTTGGTGGCAATGGATTTCCTATCCGCAGAAGCTATGGGCACAGCTATGGACAACAAAATATTGCAACAATAGACCGCAACAAGAACTAATTAGAATCACGACTTCAGCTATGAGTTCCCTGATCTGGAATGCAGAGAAGCAACACAAAGAAGTTATCTACTAGCATAGCTTCTGGGAGATAAGCGACAGGAGAACGAAACATTTCTGGACAGACTCCTGGCAACAAAGAGCCAAAATTGAAGCATTATTACCAGATACAAATCATCATGAAAGCCACATTAACCAGGTAGACAATGTTGCGTAGTTCTGGACTACTGGCATGACACAAGGATTTAGGCAATGGCAACCAATAAGGAAAATAGCATAGCAAGCAATGGAAGCTTATAACTTGGATCTACACAAAGAGCTCACCAATATAAAAATTAGAGTCCATACAGAAAGCAATGTTCTAAGATGGGGCTACACACCGAAAGGCACATACACCACCGAAGAGGCATACTAATTAATGTGCCAAACTCGAGAACCAATAGATCCTGTCTGGAAACATATATGGACTACAGGAATCTGGCCCAAAGTCTCCACTTTTATCTGGCTGCTGTATCATCAAAGTATTCTCACATGGGATAACTTGCTTAAAAGAGGATTTCATGGTCCTTCTTATTGTCCCAACTGTCAATGAAGAAACCATTCAGCACCTCATGGATTCTTGCTGCATGGCCAATCAACTCTGGGAAAATCTCACATTCAGATGCTAGAGACCTTGCAGAATTCTTGGGGATTTAAGAGGCACCATCCGCAATTGGACTCCAAGCCCTACAACAGTAAGATTCTCAACAAGTTATGGACCATCCTACTAGATCCCCTTCTATGGATAATTTGGAAGGAAAGAAATAAACGAATTTTCAAAAATCATCAAACTTCCTTAGAAATAATATGGACTAACCTATGTCAGAACATCAAGGAAACTCTTGCACTGCATCAATGGACAACATAGGACTTTCCAACCCAGCCACAGGAATTAAGAATTTGCGCCAACTGGAATCTACAACTCCCACAAGTTCAATTGAGTCCCCATAGAACCATCACCACAACCAGGCAACTTTCATATTGGTCACACCCCTCTACAGGAGTGATTAAGTTAAATTTTGATGGCACCTCTAAAGGAAACCTGGGCAAAGTAGGATATGGAGGCATATTTAGAAATCATGAGGCCCAACCCTTATTATCTTTTTTTGGCTCCATTGGATGGGACACGAACAACTCTGTAGAATTGGAAGGCCTGTGGCAAGGTATGAAGCTCGCTGACCAACATAACTTCTATCCAATTCTTATAGAAGGGGATACTCAAATCCTCATTAATATGGCCACTCAAATACAACAAGGAAGATCTGCTTCACGATTTGTCAACAGTTGGAGACTAATGACCAGGCTTGAAACAATAGAGAAATGGATAAAAGACAGAAAAGCAATAACTTTTATTCATGTCAAAAGGGACTGTAACAAAGTTGCTGATCTTCTAGCAAACATTGGGATAGATCAGGACCAAATTCTACACTACGGTCCTCTTGATATCATAGATGACCAAAATCGACTGCAAATCTACATTGACTTGGTGCAACAGGAAGCTCATTCCCTAGATGGTGGTTCGAGTTTTGAAAGGCTTGCCATGCAGTCTGCGATGACAATGGTGATCGGCGATTAAACGAGAATCAACGGATCACAGAATGGGGAGACCAAAGGACAAGGCCTTTAATTTTAGCGATATGCGATTGCGATCTGATTGCATTGCAATTTTGCATCGGCAAAAACCAGGGGGCAGAGCCTTTACACCTTCATATGTGTGATGCAATGATGCAGACCCGATGACAAATCACAGAATGGGGAAACCAAAGGGCAAGGCCTTCACATATAGCAATATGTGATTGTGATTAGATCACATCGCAATATTACATCGACAAAAACCAAGGGGTGGAGCCTTTACACCTTCAAATGTGTGATGCGATGATGTGGACCTGACGACAGATCGCAGAATGAGGGCACCAAAGGGCAAGGACATTACTTATAGCGATATGCGATTGTGATCAGATCACATCACAATATCGTATTTGAAAAAACCTAGGGGAAGAAACCAAGGGATGGAGAATAGGCAGGGGCTGCCTGATGATAGTTTGAGGTCGGTTGTGGCTGCCTAGGTGTTCATTATTTTGTCTTTTTGTTTTTGCTAGTATTGCTTGGGTTCTTGTTTCCTTTCTGGACTAAGCATCAAGGAACCATCTTATTATTTCTTTTGTGGGATGTGGACTTGAGAAGTGATACCATTTTTGAGGTTTCTGCTCTCACTGGACTGGTTTCCCCAATGTTGGGACAGTCTAGATTTTGTTGATGCTCTATGATACCTTGGTCAAGGCCTTGTCCTCTTTGTATATTTCTGTACATATTAATAGATTACTTTTACTTAGAAAAAAAAATATGATAACTTTATTTCCATAAACGTTAACGTATTTACATCATATAACTAAATTTTCAAAAAAGTAAAGATGAAACACATAATCGTATACAAAACAGTGAAGAAATTATTTGAAAATGCAATGAGATTCATGACAAAAATATTTTGAAACTATTGAGAAATACATTGACTACGCTCTTTAAATCTATTGAAATGATTAAAAGTTGTAACAATAAAAATTATGAAATCACCCAAGAAATATTAATGAAAGTAATATAGGGTTTAATAAATTTTAAACATGTTAAAAACATTGTCACTCTCCAACATTGTAGTGTCACAATTATCATTGAACTATCATATTGTCCAACACTGCACTTTGAGAAGCATCATCACAAAGTGACAATTGACATTACAATCATTGTTATAATCATACATTACATTGTAATTTATTTAATTTTGCATTGCCAAAATGAAACAATTAGGGTTTAATATTCCATTTTATAATATTGTGTTTAATCCAAGGGTTTAATATCAGTGCTAGGGAAATATTGATCCCATAGATTTATAATATTTATCCCTTGAGTTTATTAATTTGTTGGGTTTATAATATTAACACTCCCTATGGTTTATTAATCCATTGGATTTGTAATATTAATAATCTCATGGGTATATTAATCCCCTGGGTTTACAATATTAATTCGTGGGGTTTATTAATTCCTTATGCTTCTAATATTGATCGCTCGGGGTTTGTTGAATGTCTCATTGTCACAATGATACACTACATTGTAATTTATTTAATGTTGCATTGCGAGAATGAAAAAATCAAGGTTTAATATTTTGATTTATAATATTGGGTTTAATATTAGTCTTAGGATTTAATATTAATCCCTTAGGTTTATAATGTTTATCCCTTCAGTTTATTAATTTGTTGGATTTATAATATCAACAATTCCTACGGTTTATGAATCACTTGAGTTTACAATATTAATAATCCTACATGTTTATTAATCCCTTGGGTTTAAAATATTAATTCTTGGGGTTTGTTAATTCCTTGTGTTTTTAATATTGATCCCTTTCATTTGTTGATCCCTTTGGTTTATAATATGTATCCATTTGGTTTATAGTATTAAACCATTAGGTTTATAATTTAATCTCCTCGATTTATAATATTAATATTCCCTTAGCTTTAAGATATTAATTCCTAGGGTTTATAATATTAATAATTTCTTTGATTTATAATAATAATAATCCCTTGGGCTTATTAGTCTTTTGGGTTTATAAGATTAGTCGATTGGGTTTATAATATTGATCACTTGAGTTCATAATATTAATAATATCTTTGGTTTATTAATCCCTTGTGTTTATAATATTAATAATTCCTTGGGTTTGTTGATCGCTTTGGTTTATAATACTTATCCCTTAGGTTTACTTATTCCTTTGGTTTATAATATTAAAGTTCTCGGTTTATTAGCCCCTTGGGTTTATAATATTAATAATCCCTTAGGTTTACAATTTAACCCCTTGGGTTCATTGATCCCTTCATTTATACATTCAATTTATATATATTCAGTTTATATTATTCAATAGGGTTTAATATTGTTCCCTTGGGTTAAATAATTTTCCCATCCATTTACAATCTATTCACTTTATCGTATTAATATTTATCTTGGGGCTTATATACCTCGGGTTTATAATTTTTATCCCTTGGGTTTAATATTATTCTCTTGGATTTATGATCCCTTGGGTTTTTTGTATTGATACCTTTGGTTTATTATCCTCTTCGATTTATAATGTCAACCGCTTGGGCTTATTAATTTAAGGGTTCTTATTCCTAGGGTATAATATTATTCATATGGTTTATAATATTAATCCTTGGTTCTAATATAAATACACTTGGTTTATAATCATCATCAACCATGGTCCAACATCACATTGTTAAAAAAAAAGTTCTCACTACTACACCAAGGGTACTTTTAAGACAAAAGTTTTTTTTTTTTTTTTGTCTTAAAAAGTGACTTTTTATTTTAGTTATTTTACATTAAAATTTAATATCAATTGAATTGTCTTAAATATAATATTTAAGACAAAAATAGTTTGAGACAAATATATTTAAAGACGCAATTTTATATTTAAGACAAAAACAGTTTAAGGCAAAGATATTTTAAGACAAAACTTTAAATTTAAGATAAAACAAATTTGAGAAAAAAAAAATTAAGACAAAACTTTATATCTAAGACAAAAATATTTTAAGACAAAAGTAGCTTGAGACAAAAATATTTTAAGACAAAACTTTATATTTAAGACAAAACTACTTTAAGATAAAAATATTTTAAGACAAAACTTTATATTTAAGACAATGGCCACTTAAGACTAAAATCATTTAAGACAGTTAAAAATTAAGACAAAAACATATCAATTTAAGACAATATTATCTAACAACTGCAAAATTGACTCTCACATTGTGCCCTAAGTCTGCCAACTTGCATGTTACTACTGTTTCACACCTATATCGAGGTTACTATATATTTCACTCACCATTCATGTTAATCTTATATAAAGACAATGATTTGTTGGACTCTTCTTTTTGTGGGGGTAGCCAACTCTGAAGAATGCGATAACTTGTCCTCGCAATATTTCTTGGACGTCAATTCATCTTATGTCCCTTTGATCTTTGTTGATATGATTAGAGACAACTTTTCTTTTGTTGCATTGGACAATACTACATGCAGGGGGTTTTTAAGGAAAATGTTTAAGACAAAAGAAATATTTTGTCTTAAAATTTGATTTGCCTTAAAATTTTCAATATGAGGAACTAGTAAAAAAGGTAAAGGTAAAGGATTAGGAGTTTGGCTTTATGTTGTTGATGGGTTTTTTAGGAAGTATAGCAATGGAGGACGAAAACAACTAATGAGATTTAGGGCGTTGGAGGTCGATAACATAGGTGTGCTTCATGAGAGGAGAAATGGAAGCACTTTCACGGAACATGGATATGCAATAACATAGTTGGACTACTTTTCAAGGTCTCTATCAATTGTGTTTTAATATCTACTTTTTTACTGTTTCATTTATTTTGAACGCTAATTTTTTTTAGAAACAAAGAAACACTATCTTTGTATTAAAATATAAGGGTAATACATAATTCAGATTTAATTCATTATATTATCCTTTCATACTTCTATCATTCATATGCCCATGCATTTATATTTTCATGTTCTACAAAAAGTGTCTTTCTTAACATCAAACTTTAGCTTATAACCATTACATTTTCATAGATTAACACTTTCATTAGCTAAATATAAAGAACTTCCATCAAAATCAATGTTGTGTTAAAATGTCTCCTAAGAGTTATTGATGCTACTTGCATTTACTACGATACCTTGCTTGACGATTGAGTTTTTTTTTACCTTTTTCCTTTCAAATACCTCTTTTAGATAGGAGGCCCACTATCCAATTTTTTTCTTTGTATATATGTTGTAAATTTATATGATTAAAACTCCTTACCAGGTTTTGAATCCTCATCATCCAATTCTCAAGTATGGTGGAATTGAAATTAGTATGCTGGTTTACCCAGTCAATGATTCCTTTTTCATCTCCATATCCTTGAATTTTGTCTAACCTTAGCCATTTTACTGCAACAAGGACTCCCCATAATTTTGTAATCTCCAATTTGTTGTTTGATCTCATTATGCCCTCCCACCAGAATTGGAAGAAATTATGAGGCTCAATAACATGACTACACCACATCCACATTTCCCTCTATTATTGGCTTTGTCAAAAAACCTAATCAGATATTCTTTCCAAATATCAATCAATTTGCATTTCCTATCTTTTTTAGACTTGATCACCAACCTTATCTCGTTGAAAAAGAAACTTTGTTGGTAATGGCTTCTCCAACAATCGTAGTTTTATGATAAAAATGCTAGCATTCCTACTTCGCCATATAATACATATGATATAACGGGAGCGACTTGTACTTTTGGTGTGAAGTGAACCATGAAAGAAGACATCTGAACAAGGGCTGGTTCGTGCTAATGAAAGGAAGCTTCAATTCCTCCATAATCTCGTCCCAAATCATCCTCACATATGAGCATTTGATCAACAAATATCTGTATCTCCCCCCCCCCCACAAATACATGGAGGGCACATTCTAGACATGCTTTCATAAGTTGTTCATGTTAATATACGATCATGTACTGCCAAGCAACAAAAAAATTTAATTTATTCGGGAGATTCCATCTCCATATATCTTGTAGACGCTTACTATAGTCATTGATCCTCTCGAGCATTGGCAACTTCAAGAAGATGTCTTGGACCATAGGATTTTTCTTTGTAATTTTAACCCCACGTATATCATACAGTCATGTTTATCACCAAGATTGATGCCAATATATCAAATTTGCACTACGTATGACCCCCATTCCTAATGAGATGTCTCTAGTATGCCAATATATTCGACCCTTCTCCAAATTTGTTGATCAATGTTTTGAGTCCTAAAAAAATATATCTGTTGCAAGCAGATAATGTCATTTTTGTGAAGGATTTGAAACATATGAAAGGACAATGGATGATCTCTAGCCTCCCCATGATCATTTCTAATCCAATTTTGATCTTCGATCCATCTCCAACCCCCCAATGGACAAACCCCAACATCATGGATAGAGTGTGTTGAAAAGTGTAACTAGATTCGGTTTTCATAATGACAAGTGTAAACATGATTTTATGTAATTGATGTAAATAATAAAATAAAATTATTTTGTAATACTTGAACCATGGGTTTCATGATAAAGGAATTTTATTTTAGTTAAGGTTCCCATTGTGAGCCTTTAGGTTTGTCATCAAGTCATAATAGTATATTGAGTCAATGTTATATATGGAAGACCCTTCTTGGGCACATTACAAATATATGTGAGTCATTGAAAGAGTCAAAGAGACCCTCCAATATCAAGCTCAATAATCTCCTTCAAGTTGGACTTAAATGAAATTATGAAGCTTCACAAAATGACATGTCGCCTGACACAGAAGTCAAGTCAACTAATTTACATGGGAAAACCACTATAAATAGTGTAGCTCAACCTCATTTCAAGGACATAATTTCAATCAAGGAGAAGTTTTCAATAGGGAGTGTGAGAATCACTAGGAAAGGAGCCTCATAATCAACGAAGAAAAGTAAAGGAATAGTGATGTCCTTAGCTTTGGTTTTGGGTCTATTTTGGGTTGAATCACTCCAGTGGTGTGGATTATAGACACTATATATTGTAGAAGAAGCCAAAGTACTGCAGTATGTTTTAAAGGTTAAGTCAAGGAGAAAACTAAGGAGTATCCAAAGTTGAGTTTTCAAGGAGGTAGTCACCACCTAAAGTGGAGGAAATCAATGTATGTCATCTACCTGTGCTAGGGTTAACGAATTAGGGCCGAGAAGTTGTAGGTTTGAAGTAGAGAAAAGGAAGTTGAGATCTAAAAGGTAGTAGAGGCAGAAAGAAGAAACAGGTAGTTGAATATCTTTGACTCGATTAAGAAATAAAGGTCAAAATAAGAAGCTTTGTGTCTTGGTCTTGGAGAGGTCAAATATGTCAATGGTCTTAGTATTAGAATTCTTCAATTGAAGTCTCTATAAGAAGAGGAATTTAGATGGGTTTTTCTCTCAATTGGGAGAAGTTTTGGCCTAACTGATCACCTATATTTTGTGTCCCATGTATCTTTATTATTTATGCTTTGTTAGTTGTTTTATGAAGAACACTACAATAATCTAACTAAGGATAAGATCATAAAATAAAGGAGTAGAAAAAATTCCCAAGTAGTTATGATTACAAGAGAAATCACCTAATTTCTATTCCCTAGATTTATCAACAGAGTGTGCATCATACTTGTCCATATGTGTGATATAAAAGATTTCTTCTTGGCACCACTTCTAATCCATGAGGAGAAATTTTTATCAAACATACATTTTTCCTTAATGATATGAGACCACACACCATTTCCAAAAACTTCCCTCCACGTGTTTTTTATAATCAAAGTCATGTTAAAAGTGGATATATCTATGAAACGCCAACCTCATTCATCCACTAGCCTTGCAAGTGCCAAACATCATACCATATGTATTTTGTCTTTTAACTCTATTCTAGTCCATAAGAAGGGACTCATGATAACTTTTATCTTATGGGTGATCTCCCTTGGCATTAAAGAAAGGGGCATCCAATATACTAAAGTGTTTTCTAGCACCAATTTCATCATTACCTTACTTCCTCCCATTTTTAACCATATATACTTCCAACTGTCCATGTTTTTGTGAAATCTTTTGATTAACCATGCCTAATTCTAGTTATAGTATCTTTCTGGTTTCATCTTAAATCCAAGTTAGGTGGAACCATCATCCAGTATTGGTGATGTTAGGCCAAAAATATCACATATGTCCTTTGTTACATTCTCCACACTATCATTGTGTAACAAGATCGATTTTCCTTCATTCATACACAAAACAGATGCAACTCCAAATGATTTAATGAGGTCTCCAATGATTCTCTGCTCCCCCATCGTGGATTCCCCACCAAGTAACATATCATCTACGAACATTAAATGAGAGATGGAAATATTTATGGTTATTCTGATCCCTTTAATAATTCCATTATCCTGACACCCTCATTTTTCTACTGAAACAATCAATAACTAAGAGAAAGAGAAATAGAGACATGGAATGTCCCCGTCTAATTCCTCTATATGCATTGAAAAACTACGAAGGCATGCCATTAATAATGACAATAAAATTTGTAGTTTTTCAACATGCCAAATTCCATTTAATGTTAAATAAAGATATACCATATTTTAAGAGGGTCAATAAGAGGAATTTCCATTCAATGCAATCATATCCTTGCTCAATTCTACCTTTAGAAGGAAATCTATTTGTTTCTATGATTTAATGGAGTACATCATCTCCTGGGCATTACTAATTACATATTGTATTTGTCTACCTTCTAAGAAACCAAATTGTTCCTCTATAATATGCTTTGACAATATTGACTTCAACCTACTTGCAATCAATTTTGATATCATTTTGTACACCGATTTGCAGATAGATATGGGACGATAATATGAAAATTTTATTGGTTCCACCCTTTTTGGGATTAATGATATGAAAGTCACATTTATGGCCCCCGAGATGAATCCATGAATCCTAGATTCTTCTATTAATGCCAACAAATCTGGGATCCTCAAATCAATGAAGTGAATAAAAGGTTGAACTTCCCAGCCATATGGGCCCAAACGTTTCTCCTTTGCACATTCCTTCAACATCATCCTCAATTCCTCCCTTACGATTGGTTGTCACAATCTATCATTATAGTTCGATGTGAACATATTTGGAAATTTTATGATGAAATTCATTTGCGACCAGAAATATGTCTCATGTGCTAAGAATTGGCCTTTGAAGTATATGATCGTTGGATGTTCAATAGATATCTATGAACTGAATATGATTCCATCTTCATCTCTTATCCTCCTTATGAAATTGATATGTTTCCTTGATTGAAATGTGTGTGGAAATATCTGGTGTTTTTATCTCCAGCTTTTATCCATGTCACTGTACTCTTCATGTGGATGTCTTATTCCCATGAATAGAGAAGGTCCGTTCCCTTACACTCCAATTCAATGATATTGTGTCGGTATTCCTCATAGAAGAATAATGGGTCCTCGGGATCATTGAAATAACATAGGCAAATGTCAATCTCCCTAAGGGATTTAGTTTCACCCTCCTTCATCCCCCTAATTCATTCCTAAGTGACCCTTTTTAGCTCTTTGATATTTCTATATATGTATGTCATGTGATTATTTGGACGAGGACGCAATGATCAAGACCAAACATTTCATACCATTTCACCAAATTCATCCATTTTAAGCCATTTTGGGTTGAATTTTAAGGGTTATTATCTCTTCTATTCCCCTTCATCCCATGTCAACATAATGGGCAAGTGATCATAAATAAATGTTGGAATAATATAAGATCTTATATGTGTCAAATGACTAACCATAGCCTTATTAACGAAAAACTTGTCCATTGTTTTTTATATACCCTCCTCACTAGTTCTCCCATTCCTCCAAGTGGCACCAAAAGGATTTGGTGTCACATCCAATAGGGAAAAATCCTCCATCAAAATCAGAAATAGATACATTCCCAACAGTAAAATTACAATAAATATCAAAGCAGTTATTGGGAGATCCAGCCTCATCAGCATAACCTAATTTGACCTTGTTACAGGCTGAAACCTTTTTATAAATATGGGGTTTCTTCTTCCTATGTCTGACATTTTTATATTATTGACCTCTAGAATCTATAGGATTAAGGAAAAGGCATTTTTTAATAGAAAGGGGAGCTAGATTCTTAAATGAGGACAAAATAACCTCCAATTCCTTTTCAGGGGAAAATGTACTAGGGGATGAAACCATATCCAAAGGGAGAAATAAAAACCTAGCTACGTAGGACGAATTATTGGAAAGACAGGAGGACTCATCTATAGGCTAAGTTTGAGGAATAAGAGCCTCATGTCCAAATTCATTTGTGTAGTCCATAGAGGGATGAGGATAATGTGACAAATCATCAGAGGATTTGGGATTGACCATTATCAAAGGCCGAAATGGCATCATTGCTTCAAGGGAACAATTTCCTTAGGAGATTCACTTTATTAATCATCATGTTCATTCATAAAGGGGTTTTAAAATTTTGAAAAATAGATCTAATATATTATAGATATTGGGGGTGGGGATTTTTGGTAGAGGGTTATAGGTTTTAGAGGTATTAAAATGAATATTTGGTAAAACTATGCGATATCTACTAAAATATACATGGGGCAGTTTTGAATATTCAGTAATAAAAAGAAAGGGCTAATCTAAATCATGAAAACACTAATGGTTGTTTATATCACCACTTGAAAGGATGTTACAAGTTAAAATAGGCACAGAGGGAGAATATTATACGTTACTAGTACTTTTTTACAGTATTTCAAATCAGATGAGATGTAACAAGCACAAGTTGCAGAGAATCTAAATCTTGCCCAAGAAGTTGAATACAAAATACTAACAGATTCACCTTCATCTATGATTGTGCTAGGTATGGCAATAATATAAGCGTGTACTGTAATCTAGAAAAGCACATAAGACAGAAGACAATATCCTCCTAGTTAACTCCAATCAAAAGAAGTGATCAAACTACTTGGAGAGGATTCCATAGGAACTTGAGAGCTACCCCCTTATGCTATGGGAATAGGACATTGACTCCCATGCACCTTGGGAATGGGATGATTTCCCTCTAATTCATTCGAAACTAAGGAAACAAGAAGAACTTAAGTGGTAGGAAGTTCACTGTCTACCGGAGAGGTATAATTAACTGAAGGTGGAGCCAGTTCTACCATTTTCTCAACCAATGGTTGGTCGAGAATGGACTCACAAGGATCAATTTCAGAATGAGTGGGGTTAACCAAAGATGACTTTTGCTCAATCACTTGATCAACTAGTGAAATATCAGGGGAAATATTTCGATAACCATTTGGAAGATGAAGCTAAGGAGATGTAAGGTTATCCAATGCTTTAGAGGATTCATCCATACGAGGACAAAGGTGAATATGATGATTCCCTTCACATAACCTATAGGGTAATTTTAATTTTCCCTTTTTCCCATGGAATTTACTATTTCTAGTTGAAGGTTTATCACCAACATGATCTATAGAGGCTGATGACAAAGGTTGATTTGATCTTGTGGACCACACTTCTAATACCTTGGGAATACTAAGAAAATCTCTAAGAAGGTGGTCACCCTTACAAAGAATGCAAGGAAATTTCACTTCTAGAGCTGACTGGAAGATTTTTCTAAATTAGTTGCATCGGTAGCAATAGTTGTTGGGTTTCCACCTTGCTTGTTTTGCTTCTCCTTCTTCGTCCTCTTCTTCTTGTTGTTAGCTTCCTTGTTACTAGAATCTAGACTTTCACCAGGCAAAGAGGAAGAATGTGGTGAAGAAATAGGTGAAGAAGGTCAGGGGTCAACTTTATGATCAACAGGTTGATGTTGTTCAGGTGGAGGAGATCTTGGTTGAAGAGAAGTTTGGACGCTCAGAATCATCGAGGCTAAAAATAACCAAACTAACAGACCAATGGTAAATCTAGGAAGGAACAATGTTTCCATATAAGCAGCATCAATATTTCCAAAATAAGGAAAAGGATGAGGATTCCCGTAAGAGGGGTTGCCTTGATTGGTGGACTCGAGAAATGTTGCCATTAGTATCAACCTAAGATCTACTAAGGAGTATTTCGACAAGAAGGATGTTTTTTCGCGGTCAATTAATTTATTTTAGTAACTAAATAAAATACAATAAAAGGTGGGTAAGATAGGCGAGAGGGTTTACCAAGTATTCGTGAACCACAATATACATCTTGGTGGAACCAAGGACTTAAGGTATGATGACCAATCTCCCCGAATGTTGTGTTCGGTGTATCACATCTACAAGGCGGCTCACTTGGTTACCTGTGGCTAAAGGATAGAAACCTAGTGGGATCTCACAATATATACTTGATGGTATGGGGAGCATAAGTCTATGTTAGCGCTATCCAATGCATAACCATTCAATGAGAGAGTTACCATAAACATTCCATATGTGGAGTGCCTCTGATATACTTGATCCTATATACTTCTATATGTGGAACAGGATATCAGCCCTAGGATACAACACTGGAAAATAACAATGGCTGATAGGTTTATACATGCCGAAACAGATCTCTAGCCTAGAACTCTAAATGTTTATGTTAATGTGCTAAATTCTCCTTAGGTTTACTGAGGTAAATTTTAATGTTTATCTTGAATTATGTTTCAATTTTATGGCTCAAAGAGATGTCACATGAACAAAAGATGCAGCTATAGGAGAAAATGATTCTTTTCCAATTCAATGAAATCTAAACCAATAAGGGAAGAGATTTGAAAAAATGGTACAAGAAGGAGTAATGTAAAAAAAAAAGTGTTCTTCACTAGTCTTTACTTTTGACTTCCCAATTGCAACACTTCAAAAGTAAAAGGATTTTCACTTTTACTAAGATGCACACGAAGATTCTCCTCCATTTTTGGAAAACCTACCAGAAGAGGTTCAACGCACTTTAAATATAAAAATACATGCCCACCGCGCTAGGTCAATAGTATGAAACATTCCATTAGCACAGGCTAGCAGTGGAGCAAAGAGCATTGGTCTTGAAAAATAGGGTTTCTGGAAAACTTATCGAGAATTGAATCAACGCAATTTTTCTTCTTTTATTCAGGGATATTTGTGTATGTGTATGATTATGAGTACACATCACAGTTGTCAACATTTTGGAACTTCAAGATGTGTTACAGGAAGTGGTAGGAAGAAGAAGAGTCTATGTACTCCAATGGCTTGGGGAATCCAAGAACAACCCTACCAAGCAAAACCTGCTTCAAGAGAATGCACATTGAGTCCCTGTATTGTAATTCTCTACTTAAAGGCATAATAAAACAAGGCCACTAATGAAAGTTGGACCGGAGATGTAGCCTTGGAGAATAGGGTGAACTCCTTATTAAAATTTCTTATGTCTTTGTGTTTTCTTACTGTATTTCTTTGATGTCTTTCCATTCAAATGTTTGTGTATTGGCAATCTGATCGATCCGTTGCTTAAATAACACAGAACACACACTAGCACATGAGTCTACAATACCTTTAAACAATAAATCTTTAACTGATGTCACTCATAGGGTGATTATCAGATCAAGTGGTATCATAGTTGTAGGTTGTAAGGTTAGACAAGCTTATGTTGTTTTAGCTATTGGATGCTCACTAGATCAAAGCTCAAATTAGGAGAAGGAGAGTTGGTCGAAACTAATCCTAAAATTGGGAGAGTCTATCCTTGGAAGACAATGTCAGAGGTAGGTTCTATGGGGCCAGACCCTTAATTCATAGAAAGTTTCCTAGCTATAAAGTCTATGGTAGAAGAAATGTATAAGGACTTTAGAAAGCACAAGGATTAAGATTCATCAGGTTCTAAACAAGATAAAGAAGAAGATGAGCCTCACTCCCATGACCACTCAAAAGGAAAAGGGAAAAAGGAAAGCTTTCTCACACATCGCAATAGCCTTGTGCATAATAAGAAAGCATATTTGATTAAGCTAGATTTTAAATTTAATTTGCTTGTATATGATGGAGAGATAAATGTTGAAAAGTTGGACAATTGGATTAGACAAATTAATGTGTATTGTAGAGTGCATAACATCAATTTAGACAAGAGTAAAATTCAGCTGGCAAGCCTACACCTAGGAGGCATTGCCTTGGTTTGGTGGGAAGGCAGAACCCAAGTTGATATGAAAAAGACATGGTAAGACCATCTCTGTCTGGAGTGAATTTGTGGATGCAATAAAAAAGTAGTTCTATCCATTGGCCTACATGCAACAAGCCATGATGAGTTGGAAAACTCTTCGGCAGTTGAAAGGGAAAAGTGTGCAAGGGTATACTCAAGAGTTCAGAAGGAGAGAATTGATGGTCGACATCTCATTAGACTCACCAGAGACTCTTTTGAAGTACAATGGTGGTCACATGAGGCATACCATCCTCATGTTTAATCCCACTAGTATAGATGAGGTATCTTTACAAGCTACTCATCTAGAAGCTAGAGGAAAGAATGGAAATCCAGAAGTTGGGGGACCATCCCAACCCACTATAAGCAAGAGCAAGGAGAAAAGAAAGCGAAATTGGAAAGCAAGGAAGGCTAACACTACACAGAAAAGAAAAGCTTCATGCACTCATTGTAAAAAGGTGGGGCATGATGATGAGCATTGTTGGATTCTGCATCCAGAGTTGAGACCTAAGTCTGAGGGCAAGAAGAAGAAGACTGCTGCAGCTATTCAGAAATATTTGGGGTCAGACTCAGGAGGTGAAACAATCATTGCAACCACAGGTATAAAAAGTAAGAATTTTGAAGCATCTACTAGTAATTTTGCTCAAACTATTATTGATGAAGAACATGAGAGAAAAAGACATGAGATTTTTCATATTTGAGTTAGTTCCAAACATCAAAAGATTGATACTTTGTTTTATAGTGGCTCACAATTAAATTTGATTTCTGAAGCAATTGTAAAGAAATTGGGATTAACAACTACACCTCACAAGAAACCATACCCATTAGGATGGTTGAATGATAAAGCACAACTACAAGTGACTAGACAGTGCAAACTCAAGTTTTCTTTTGGGTCAGCATTTGTAGATGAGGTTAAGTTAGACGTAATTCCTTTGGATATATGTGGAATTGTTTTAGGAAGTCCTTACTTGTATGATAGAAAGGCTATTTTCTATAGAGCTGAGAACAAGTATCTACTTGTTAAAGATGGAATCAAATACTTTGTAAGAGCTCACAAGCTCAAGAATAATTATACTCTCATAAATTTTGGGCAGATGAAAAGAATGATAAATTCATGCAAACAATTATTAGTAATGGTTGTAAAGGAAAAGAAACCTGATAAAACCAATGTATTTGAGGGTTGTAATGATCAGTAGCAAGTTGATACAGAAAACATTGTTTCAAAGTATGATGTCCTGTTTTAGGAACCTAAAGGTCTCCCACCCAAAAAGGAAATAGTACATGATATTATTTTGCAGCAATATGTTCCATTCGCTAACATTGTGATGTATAGGTTGTCTACTCTAGAGAATGTTGAAATCAAGAAGCAGGTGTAGGAGTTTCTCGAGAAGGGATTCATTAGGCCTAGCACATCACCATGTGGGTCACCAATCGTTTTGGTGAGAAAGAAAGATGGTTCGTGGAGATTGTACATTGACTACCGAGCGCTGAATAAGATAACAATAAAAAATCATTATCCCCTTCCTCGCATAGATGATGTTTTAGATCAACTGAGGGAAGTTGTTTATTTCACCAAGCTGGATTTACACAGTGGATGCCATCAGGTCAGAGTTGTAGAGTAACATGCATGGAGGACTTCTTTCAAAACAAAACATGGATTGTATGAGTGGCTAGTTATGCCTTTTGGCTTGACCAATGCCCCTGCTATTTTCATGAGATTAATGAATGAAGTACTCAGGCCTTTTCTTAATGATTTTGTTATTGTGTATCTGGATGACATTCTGATTTTTAGTAAAACATGGGAATAACATTTAAAGCATGTTAAGCAGACATTAGATGTTTTGAAAAGAGAAAAACTTTATGTTAAACTCTCAAAATGTTAATTTGGCAAAACACCTATAAATTATTTGGGTCATATAGTAGGGGGTGGTGAATTGAAAATAGCTCGCTCTAAAGTGGCAGTCATTGTAAACTGGCCTAAAACCAAGTATGCTACAGAAGTGAGAAGCTTCTTAGGAGCAACACAATATTGGAGGAAGTTTATTTCTAATTTTTCCTCAATTGCAGCTCCCTTACATGCTTTGACAGAATTGAACAAGGTGTTTCAGTGGGGAGGCAAACATCAGAAAGCCTTCGACACCTTGAAAGAAAAGATTAGTACAACACCTGTATTAGCACTGCCTGATCTACAAAGACCGTTTTAAATCCAAATAGATGCAAGTGACTATGCCATGGGAACAGTGTTGACACAACACGGTAAACACATACATTATCATTCTTAGACTTTTAATCGTGCAGTAGTTAACTATCCTACATATGATAAAGAGTTGCATGCATTAGTTCAGAGTGTGAAAAAGTGGAAACATTACTTAATGGGAAAAGAGATACTAATGCATAATGATCATCAACCACTTCAATATATACACTCACAAACTAAGTTGCAACAATCAAGGCATTACATATGGATGAGTTTTCTACAAAAGCTTCATCTAGTCATCAGATATAAAAAGGGCATAGACAACAAAGTTGCAGACATGTTATCTAGACCCATTATAAATGCATCTACTATACTTAAGCATAACTCTGTACTACATGAAAGTTACATTGAACAATATGCTCAAGATATAGACTTTAAATATGTATATGCAACTTTGAGTCAAGGAAAAAAGGTAGAATAATTGGACTATCATATGAAGGACCAACTCTTATATCATTGTGGGAAACTCTTCATTCCACAAATACATAGAGTAAAGATAATTAGGGAGGCACACACTTCTCTAATATCAAGTCACTTTGGGGTAAGTAATACAGTTACACAGTTGCAAACATTTTGTTATTGGCTATAAATGAATGAGGCACTTTCTAGATATGTAAAAGGGTGTACTATGTGTGCTAAAAGAAAGCCTAGCAATAAAAAACTAGGCTTGTACACTCCCTTACCAGTTCCTTCTCACCCTTGGGCAAGTGTTTCCATGGATTTTGTTGGAGGACTGCCTAAATCTAGGAAAGGTCATGATTATCTATATGTGGTTGTGGATAGGTTCAGGAAAATGTTTATTTTGATACCTTGTAATAAACAGATTATAGCTGAACAAACTACAAAATTATTCTTTGAACATGTATGGGTTCATTTTGGATTACCCACTTCTATTGTATCTGATCAAGGCACCCGATTTGTGGGGAAGTTTTGGTCAAGTCTGTGGGAATTGATGGACAGCCAATTGAAGAAAAGCACAACTTTTCATCCATAAACCGATGGCCAGACAGAAGTAGTTAACAGGACAGTGATCCAGTTACTCAAGGGATATTGCAGCAAACATCCTAAGCTTTGGGATGAACACTTGTGTTATGTGCAGCATGCTTACAATAGAGCCAAACACTCTTCTACACAAAGATCTCCTTTTAAGACCTGTTTTGGTTTCATACCAAGGTCTCCCTTTTATTTTATCTTTGGTAAAGATACCATGGTTGATGGACACAGTGATGTGGACAAGGAAACTAGGTTCATTGAATAGATCCAGAAGATCCACCAGGTAGTATAGAAATAGCTGGAAAAGAGCCAAAACAAATACAAGGCCAGGAATGACAAGCATCGGATGGAGCATAGTTTTCATGTTGGAGACCAGGTCTGGCTGTATATCAACAAGGATAGGATGCAAGGTGAAGGTAAAAAGCTAAAGCCTATCAAGTATGGAGCTTTTAGGATACTTGAGAAGATTGGTGAAAATACTTTTCACGTTGATCTACTAGCTTACATGCACATCTACTCAGTCGTAAATGAAAATTGCTTGAGATTGTTTGAACCTTCAATGATTGAGGATCCTAAAGAGCAAAGTCAATTGCCTTCTATTGATGACCTCCTACTCCAATATCTTAATGAATTGCAGGAAGACATAGTCTTGGAGAAGAAGGTGAGGACGACATGTAGAGGAGATGTGGAATACCTCAAGATTGGGCTCAGAGGTTCAAATCTGAGCAGTGGAAAGTGGATTGAGATTGAACAAGTGAGAAAGAAATATCCTCACTTAGTCAATGCTTGAAAGAAAACCAACTTTTGGTGGTCCAAAATATTTTTCAGTGGGAAGGCCATGATCTGAATTGGATCCATAAAAGATTGTCAAAGAACCATGACTGTATCAGGTCAGGGCAAATCTCTAAAAAATTTAGGAACTATTATCGAAAACACCCTGAACTAGTGACAATGGCAGCCAACGTGGAACGATCAGGACCTCGGTCAAAGTGCACTAACCGAGGCCCATGGAGACTGCGCAGGAGGTCAAAGTAGCCCCTAGGATCCCTGGATTGGGAAAAAGAGGTTGATTTTGATGTGCGATTCACTGGGCAAGCAGGGTTGAAATGGAGGAAGCCTTAGCACTGGGATGCATGGGGAATCAGAGAACTGAAGGTGAAAAGGAAAACAATGCTAAAAGGAGAAAGGCGGGACCCGTGCTCTAGAAAGCAATGCTATTGATCGGGGAGCCCTCGAACTGTAAGTAGTTTTGGATGGAAGTGGAGTGATCCCACTCAATTAATGACACGTGGAAACCAGAGGTGAGACAAAACCGTCATTGATCACTCGCTATCGGTCGAGAAAGTCAACTGCATGGGACGTGTGTATGGCATCGGATCTGGAGGTCCTCAGATAAAATGGCTAAGATCGTGCCCGATGGAGGAAGTAAAATCGACCAAGGAATACGCCGCATTTTAGAAGGATTTGGAATCTATTTGAATCCCATGGTGGAGGAAAGACTTCATCCATGACGGAACTGAGGAAACGAACTGACGAAGCAGGCTGGTGCTGTTTAAAGGAGGACAAGTGGCCACTCCCTGAGTGTTCATGCTGACACTGAACAGGGAACTCCAAGCACAGCTGCAGAAGATGAATTGATAGAGGCAAAAGAGGAACTAAACAGACATGAGCTCGAATGGCTTTAAAGCCATGAATAACAAAAAAATACACAATCAAGTTGGAGAACAGTGAGAGAGATGAAGAAAGAAGACAAGGAGACCAAAATCTCGAGAGGAGGATGGAATACACAGAGAAAGAAGGTAGTAAAGCAAAAGAAAAAAGACACAGAGGGTCGAGTTGACTAGCAGGAACATTGAGCACCAAAGAGCTTGAGAGATTCAAGTAATCACATAGGGGAATTTGTCTGGACTAAGTACCACATTGGGCTCTTACCACTGTAGACCAGAAGGCCATAGAGCTGGTAGGAAGAAGAAGAGTTTGTGTAATCGAGTGGCTTGGGAAATCCAAGAACCACCCTTCCAAGAAAAACCAGGCTTCATGAGAACTCACATTGAGTCCCTGTATTGTAATTCTCTACTTAAAGGCGTAATAAAACAAGGCCACCACTGAAAGCTGGACTGAATATGTAGCCCTGGAGAATAGGGTGAACTCCTTATTAAAATTTATTGTTTCTTTGTGTTTGCTTACTATATTTCTTTGTTGTCTTTCCATTCAAATGTCTATGTGCTGGCAATCCGATCGATCCGTTGCTTAAATAACATAGAACACACACCAGCACATGAGTCTGTAATAAACAATAAATATTTAACTGATGTCACCCATAGGGTGATTATCAGATCATGCAATTAGGATAAAATACTCATAAAATTTACCATATTTATAGATCAATCTTGTTTGGATGCAAAACTCCCAAAGATACACAATACTCTTGATATCAATCTACAAGATTCCACCATTAAACTACAACAGAATGATTTTTTTATCAATTGAAGCAAGCAATTTCTTGACATAAGATGATATTAGATACACCACGAAACTCCATTGAGTAAATTATGAAAAGAAAAATCAAGATCAAAATTTTCTTTTTGGCCCTTACTAACTTGATCTACATTCATAATTTTCTTTTTAAATGAGTTTTTCTCTTTTTTAATGCTCCTCTCTAAATTTGAATTTCTAAAAAAACCTAATCCCTATTTAATTGGCCTAACACACACCTAAGCTAACAAAATCTATGATTTCTCTGCTAATCTAGGCACTCCAATAACTTTTACAAACAAATAAAAAATAAGAACATTTAAGAGTTCCAACCCTCTTTAGTAAATAATTTTGATTGGTCAAGTCAAAGGTAATTTATCTCATTTGATGCTCCTGCATCAGAATCCTTGGGAAGAAAAGAAGGTTCCATCCCGTCTTTAGGATTCACTTGATATTTCTTTAACTCTATTGTTGTCATACAACTAGCATCTTCAATTGGTTGTCCGTTCCATTTGATTAGATACTGATAATATGTTTGTCCTCTAGTTTTTTTTGTTACTCGCTTCTCCAAGAATACTTCCACTTCTCTCTTTGTTGTCCTTGGCATCTATTCCTCCCAATTTAGAGTCTGAACTTCCTCATCATAGGTTCTTCTTGTGATTTTCCTATGTTTCCTTGTATGGGTACAAATCTACAACATTAAGGATAGGAGCTATTCCAATTCATTATGGTAGTTCAATCTCATAATCATTTGAGGAAAACATCCTTAAAATTCTACAGGGTCCTATATTTTTAATTTTTAATTTTTTATAAGTCCTTATAAGAAATATTTCTTTCCTTAGGTAAACCATAACTAAATCACCCACTTGGAATTCCTTTTCTCTTCTCTTCACATCAACCCTTTTTTTATACTTCCTACTACTTTCTTGTTACCTTTTCTTGACATATTCCTACAATCAATTTCTGCGTTTGTTCTACAAATTCTTCAGAATTTTCACTTCTTATCTCTTGTTTTCCAAAATATCTAAGATCATATACTCCTCTACGATGCAGTCTGAAAACAATCTAAAATGGGCCCATTCCTGTACTCCTGTTAGGAGTAGCATTGCAATAAAATTGAGCTTGAGCAAGTACTAAATCCCATTTTTTTGGATGTTTGTAAACCAAGCTTCTTAATATGTTTCCCAAGCTCGTATTCACCACTTTAGTTTTCCCATCTGTTTGAGGGTGATAGGCTAAAATAAAATTATGTTTTGATCCTAACTTCCTCCATAGAGTCCTCCAAAAGTTCCCCACGAACTTAGTATGTCTATCTGAAACAATATTTATAGGCAGCCCTTGTAACTTTACAATTTCTGAGAAAAATAAATTAGCAATATGAGTTGCATCACTAGTTTTCTTACAAGCAATGAAATGAGCCATTTTAGAAAATTTATGCATAAAAACATATATAGAGTCATATCCTCTTTGAGTCTTTTTCAAACCCAAAAAAAAATCCATGCTGACTACATCCCAAGTCCTGTTTGGTATTGGAAATGGCTGATATAACCCTGTATTTTTGATCCTTCCTTTGGCGTGTTGACAAATCCTACATTTTTCAACAAAATGTTTGATATGAGTTTGCATTTTCGTCCGATAATAAAAATAAATCACTTGAGCATATGCCTTATCTTGCTCAAAGTGTCCAGACAATCCTCCACTATGCTTTTCTTTAATCAAATTTTCACTCATGGAACATTTAGTAATCCATAGTTTATTGTTTTTGAATAATAAACCTCCTTAAATTAGGTAGTCTAATCATTGGCTTCTATTATGAATCACAGGATTCTGAATAGCTTCATATATCTCTTTAGAATTTGTATCTTCCTTTTGCATGTTAATAATTTCTTCAAATTCCAAAACACCAATCTCAGATCTTGCATAACCAAATTCAGTCAACTAAAAACATGAACAACTTTATTTGACTTACCGCTTCTATTCTTAGTCACACAGGTGAAACTCTATAAGCCCTCCACTCACTTAGCATGCTTTTGGCTCAAATTTGGATAATTATTTATGAGCTATAGTACATGATTATCAAAATACAAAATAAATGCTTTGGGAAACAAGTAATGCCTCCATTTCTTTAAAGCTTGAATAACAACATAGAATTCTTTATCATGGGATGAATACTTATGCTCGGCCTCATTCAACTTTTCACTAAAATAAGCTATAGGTATCTGCTGTTGACTCAGTATAGCTCCAATTTCTATCCCACTAACTTCAGCCTCAAACTTGGAAAGGTTTATCAAAGCTTGGTAGGGCTAAAACAGGTTTTTCAGTAATATTCTTTTTCAACAGTTTGAAATTCCAGTCTCATGCCTTTGTCCACTTAAATGGTTTTATTTTTTTCCTTTATCATTTCAACTATCACTGCATGGATATGACTAAAGTTTCTTATAAACTTTCTATAAAAACATGCAAGACCATGAAAACTTCTTATCTCAAATACGCTCCTTGGAGTTGGGCAATTCAAAATTGTGTGTACCTTTTCTAGGTCCATCTTCAAACCTTCTTCTGAGACTACAAATCCCAGGTAAATGAGATCTTTCTTCATGAAGATGAACTTCATCAAATTTATCGACAACTTCTCTTTTGGTAAAGTATTTAAAACCAACTTAAGATTCACCAAATGCTCTTCTTGATTTTGAATGAAAATTAGGATATCATCGAGATAAACTATCACAAATTTTCCAGCACATTATTTTAAGACCTGACTAATCAATCTCACAAATATACCTGGTGCATTAGTGAGTGCAAAAGGCATCACTAACCATTCATACAACGAACTGTTTGTCTTGAACACATTCTTCCATTCATCCCCCTCTTTAATCCTTATTTTATGGTATCCACTCTTTAAATCTATCTTAGAAAAATACTTTGACCCACTCAAGCAATCCATCAAATCATCTATACGTGGTAAGGGAAATCTATACCTGGTAGTAATCTTATTTATTACTCTTGAATCACAGCACATGCGCCATTCACCATCCTTCTTAACACTAATGACTCATCGTACTACATATGGACTTAGCTTCACCTTTATCAGTCCTTTATCCAACAACTCTTGCACTTGTTTCTCAACTTCTTCATTTTCTTGAGGAATTAACCTATATGTTGCCTTGTTTGGTAAAATCACACCAGGTATTAAATCTATGTGATGGTTGATACTTATAATTGGTGGCAATGCACTTGGCAGTAAATCAAAAATAATGTTGACATAATCATTTAGTAGATTTCTAATTTCCACAGGAAAATTATCTAAATTAGTAGAAGTCAAAATTACCTTGGGTTTACCCACAACATAAAAATGTATTTATTTCTCCTTCTTGACTTCTTGCATCAATTCTTTTCCACTAATCATCAAAACATTTTCCCCAGCCATTCTTTTGTCCTCTCCATCATTCAAAGGTAACAATGTATGCTTCTTCCCATCCTTCTCTAAGGTATATGTGTTCCTCTTGCCATCATGAACAACTTTCCTATCAAACTGCCATGGTCTCCCAGTAATATATGGCACACATCCATTAGCATTACATCACACAATACCACATCTTTATATGTACCAATCTGTATATATACCCAACACTATTATGTCACCAAGAGCTGATGTCCTTTCTACAACCAGGACACTTTGTGGGGAGTAGTGTGTGCCATGTTAACCAAACCCAATTTCTACACCATATTTGTAGAAACAATATTGTGAGTGCTTGCATTTTAAATCACAACCTTGCAGCATTTCTCTTTAGACTTGCACACATTCTTCAATACACTCTTCCTTTGAGCTAGTTCATTGGATTCTTTTTTTGCCTTTAGCAATACTCTTTTTAATAATAAATACTCTCCCACCTCGAGTGGCTCTTCTTTCCCCATAACATGATGGATTTCTTCTTTTTTCTTAGCTATATTTACATTCCTTGGATTTGTTGGTTTGGTTTGACGGTAGTCCCATGACCCAAGTCCTAATTATCCACATGTATAACATCAAATTTCCCTTCCTCAGCTTCTACGTTTGGATCCAAATATTCCTCTACTAAAGTCTCCTTTCTATGGTGGCCGATTACTAGCCCCTCCTATTTCATTTTGAGAGTTCTAGAATCTTGGTATAGAATCTCCTCTTCCTCTTTCTGGATTTTTACCTCTATTTTTCTGACTTTGCTTCCTCAACAATTTCTCCTCTCCCATCAAAGTTACTTGACAGACACCTTCAATTGTATTTAGTCTTTGCATATGTATTTCATCTTGTATATCGTAGATCAATCCGTTGATATATCTAGCTAATTTTTCCATGTCATCTTTAGAATGTCCTAATCTAATGCTCAGCTTATAAAACTCCTCTGTGTACCCTCCAATAGTCATCCCTTTCTATCTTAAGTTTTGTAACTATCTGAAAAGGTTTAATTAGTAATCCTTGGGCATAAATTTACCTTTCAACTTGCTCACCATTTTATCCCACTGCTTAAGCTCGATTTTTCCCTTCCTTTCTCTTGATATTTGTAGCTCATCCCACCAGATGATTTCATGGCCCTTCAATTTGGTAGTTGTGAATTTCACCTTCTTTTTATCTTTGTTCTCTTCATAGTCAAAATGCTTATCTAATTCCCTAATCCAATCCATCATCTCTTCCATATTAAGGTTTCCTTCATACAGAGGTATTCCTACCTTTGGTATTCCACTTCCTTTTGCTAATATCTTGAGAACTTTGGTTGTTTCACCTTCTTCCCCTTCTTTTTCCTCAAAAGATTCTTCTTCAGCACTAGAATCTCCCTCATCAGGGACTCTTCTCTCGAAAATTTGCATCACCTCCATTCGTGTGTGAAGATATCTAACTTCTTTAAGTAGTATTGCATTAGCTACAAGTATTCCCTGACCTATGCCAACTCCTCCTCTCCTAGGTGACATATTTTTTAAAGTTTTGAGAACGATACTCTAAACCTTTCTCTAATACGAAATGACGGTAGGTTGACCTGCCAATACTCTATTCCCAAAAACTTTTGTGTCTATTTTATTTACCAAACACAGTGCTTCTAAGTGAGGCTGGAAAATTCAATTTTTGGAGGCTTTTCCCTCAGTACTTTTTCAATTTTGATGACTCAACATAAAGTAGAAACACACGGCTACTTGAAACAACAATCAAAGTTCGGAATGGACTCTGAAAAGTTGAATAAAAAAAGATCATGAACCAACGCAACCCTTATGTAGGTTGGTGTGACCTTTTTGTCTCAGGCATGACCATTCTGCTACAAGAGTGACCCATGTCATGACCTTTATGTCTCATGCACGACCCTTTTCCTCTAGGCATGACCCATGGCACAATATTTATGTATACGCAACCCTTTTTCTCCTAGCACGACCTGTTGGAAATAATACTGAGAGGGGGGGTGAATCAGTATTATCAAATTCTTTTCAATATACCTTCCAGATTTATACTTTAATTTATTCTTCAGATATAGATCATTAATTTGTATGTTAGTGCCATATAATAATGAACAAGAACAAGAAAAATAGATAGGCACACCAAAGAACACCAGATATAAGGTGGAAACCCAATGAGGGTGAAAACTACCTACTGCAATATGTCTCTATCTTCTTTCAATTAGAAACTTCTTTTACAAGGATTTTGTACTGGTGCAGTCCTTTACCAGTATGCAGGCTACAACCTGCAGAGAGCTACAACTCTCTCTCTTGTCTTCCAGTCTCTCCTGGAAGGGAGCTATAACCCCCTTAGCTCTTTTACTTCTTTAAGAACCACATTTCATAAATTTTTAGACTGGATCCAAGAAGATCAAATAATCATCAAGTACATGCAAATCACCCAATCTCCTTATACAATCAATCAATGAGTCACCAAACTCTTCAGAATGCTGTAAACAAAAAAGTAATACCAGAAATATACACCCATAACTCTGCAACAATAGATAAAAGACAACCAACAAATGTTTCAAGATAACTCCGCAACTTCACCAAGAGGAACCTGCAAATATCCGCACTGGTCGGTCTTCTACTCTGCGTATCTCCACACCACTCGTTCTTCTATCCTACATACTTCTTCTCAGATCCGCATCTTTACTGTCTTCCTAACTGCGTACCTCCGCACTATGCCTTCTTCTATGTTGCGTACCTCGCACTGCGCCTTCTACTTCGCTGCGTACCCCCGCATTGTGATTTTGCCTGAGCTGCGTACCTCGCACTGCGCCTTCTGCTGCGCTACGTACCCGTGCACTACGCCTTCTCCTGTACTACGTACCCCCGCACTCATGCCGTGGATCGCCTGCGAACTTCTGATTAGTGTCAAATTAACAGTCCTCCAATGTGCCACTGTCAGTCAGATCCACAAATCTATTCATGTGCCTGAGAGATCACGACTTATCAATAGATTCGCCTTTAGTTTTCTCCTTGATTTAGATCTAGCTTTTAAAATCAATCACCCAAAATTTCAGATCTTAAGATATTCAATTTTCATAAGTGTCTAGCCAATAGATCTCCTTTCCTTTTTATAGGAAAGCCCTTATTCAAATCATGGATCAAAACCATAGAAAAACAACACAAGGGATCCAACGCCTCGGTTTAATATTTTAGATGCCAAAACCACGGACCAAAACCATAGGATCAAAAACGATGGGCTAAATACCAAGGGCAAAACATAAGAAACCCCACATGAGCGTGCTTCTCTGCATTGAAGTGAGTGAACTGGGGCACCGCACCTTCTGAACAGAGCATCTGCGGTTATGTCCGCACTTCTTGGTCGGCGTACCTGTGGGTCCACACCTTTTGAATGGTGCACCTGTGAACCCCTTGTTTTCCATTATTTTGAGAGCCTGAACAGAATTTTGCCACTTGAGTGAGTTGCCATCAAGTACCACACCTGTACCATAGTGCCAAACCATAATCATAATGCCAACAATCTCCCCCTTTGGACTTGATGGAAACCTCACGATCCTCATTGTCATTGTCCCCCTTTGACATCAAGGACAAAGGGTTATGCTCCCTCTGAGAACATGCTTAAGTCTTTGCTTTGCTGATCATGCTCCCCGTGACTATAGACCAGATCTACACAAGAAAAATTTCTGCAAGAAGAACCATAATCCACCATACACCATAAATGACTGTGAAAGAGATAGAGACATATCAGCAGCAATATGCAGATCAGCATCCATGTTCTCCTTCTGTACATTCTTCTTCAAGATATTCTACCATAATGCCAACAATGCATTATATATCCTCCCCCTGAACCTGTGCCATTCGATTTTCGACCAATCCATAAACCAGCAAATGTATGCATATACCCCATATGAAACTCGCGTACAACCAACAATCTCTTAAATAGATGAGATTCAACAACAAGATGATGCATCAACTACCCCCAGCTTTTGCCTGAGGTATTCAAAGGTCTCCCTAGGCAATGGTTTGGTGAGTATATCACCAACTTGTTCCTTAGAAGGAACATACTCCAACTTGACTTTTTGTTCAAGCACTTGTTCCCTGAGAAAGTGATACTTGATCGGTATGTGCTTGGTCTTTGAATGCATGACTGGGTTCTTTGAAATACTGATTGCACTTGTATTATCACATAACATGGAGATAGGTGGTGTACAAGTGATTTGAAAATCCTGCGAGGTCTACATCATCCAAAGGAGTTGAGTGCAGCAAGATGCAACAACCACATATTCCACTTCAGCTGTAGATAAAGAAATTGAACTCTATTTCTTGCTAAACCAAGATACTAATCTAGAACCCATAAAGAATGCACGGCGACTTGTGCTCTTCCTGTCATCCACGCTTCCGGCCCAATCTGCTTCTGTATAAGCATGAAGTGTGAGATCTGTATCTCTAGGATACCATAAGCCATAGTTTTGAGTTCCTTGAAGGTACTTGAAAATTCTCTTCACTGCCTGAAGATGAGTTTCCTTTGGATTTGATTGAAATCTTCCAACTATTCCCACTACATGCATGATGTCTAGTCGGGTACCTGTCAAATAAAGTAGACTTCCAATCATAGATCTATAGGTTGGTTGATGAACTCCTGCTGATTCATCATTTGCACTAAGACTGTATCCTGTAACCATAGGGGTACATACTGGTTTCGAATCTTCCATTCCATACTTATTCAAAATCTCCTTGAGGTACTTGGTTTGAGACAAGAAGATACCGCCTTCATTTTGTTGGATTTGCAATCCAAGAAAATATGTCAGTTCTCCAAGCAAGGACATTTCTAATTCTTTCTACATCACCTAGGCAAAGCTTTAACTCATAGCTTCTTCATTGCTGCCAAAGATAATATCATCTACATAAACAACAAGTATTAGCAATTTGTCATTTTCAATTTTTATATAAAGATTGCTCTCTACTGATCCTTTTGAAAAACCTTGTTGATGAAGGTATTTGTCCAAACAGTAGTACCAAGCCCTTGGAGCTTGTTTAAGACCATAGAGAACCTTTTTCAGTCTGCATACAAGATTTGGATCATTCCCAAGAATGAAACCATCTGGCTGCTCAATGTATACTTCTTCTTATAAATCTCCATTCAGAAAGGCTGATTTCACGTCCATTTGAAATACTTTGAATTTCTGAAAGCTTGAGAGAGCAAGGAACATTCAGATGGCCTCAAGTCTAGCAATGGGAGCAAAATTTTCTTCAAAGTCTATTCCTTCTTGTTGAGCATACCCTTTAGAAACAAGTCTAGCCTTGTTTCTAATTACTTCCCCATTTTCATTTAACTTATTTTTGAAGATCCATTTTGTCCCTATGACATTCTTATCTTTTCGTCAAGGAACCAACTCCCAAGTGTTGTTCTTTTCAATCTGCTCAAGTTCTTCATCCATTGCCTTGACCCAGCATTCAATTTTGCATGCCTCTTTTACATTTTCTGGCTCAGTGGAGGAGAGCAATGCCAAATAGATTGAGGCTTCTGCAATTGTTCTTCTTGTTTGTACACCTGCTTCTTTCTGTCCCAAAATTGAAGATTCTGGATGATTCTTCTGAACGTACCTAGATGGAGTCTTCTCTTCTCTCCTTATTTGTTCCTCTGGTGCCTCTTGAGGTTCTTCTTCATTATCAGTCTGATTTGAAGGGTAGTCTTCATCCTCTTCAATATTTTCATAATTTACTTGCCTATAAATGTATCATTTTTCATCAACCACTACATCAATGTTGTCAACAATTCTTCCAAGTCTTTTATTGTAACACTTAAATGCCTTGCTGTGCGGAGAATAACCAAGGAGAATCCCTTCATCTGGTCTAGGTTCAAGTTTGCCAAGCTATTCATCATTGTTCTTAATATAGCATTTGCTTCCAAAAATTTTGAAATGCTTTACCGAAGGAGTCTCACCATACCAGAGCTCATGAGGAGTTTGAGTGTTGTTTACTCGGACATTTTTTTGTTGAGAATAACAACCGCAGCAAATGCAGCTTCACCCCAAAAGGTTGCGAGAGTTCCAGATTCATCAAGCATAGCACGAGCCATTTGTTGGACAGTTCTGTTCATCCTTTCTACAACTCCATTTTACTGAGGAGTCCTAGCTATAGAGAATTCCCTTCTTATACCATGTTCTTCACAGAAATCGAAAAATTCATTTGAGGTAAACTCTCCACCTCTGTCAAACTTGAGGCACTTAATTTTGTGATCTGATTCATTTTCGGCCAAGGCTTTGAAGGATTTGAATTTTTCGAATGCTTCGTCTTTGTGCTTCGTAAGTCCTAACCAAATCATCGTGGAGAAGTCATTAATGAATAATATAAAGTATTCCTCTCCTCGAGGTGACCTTCTCCTAAATGGACCACATACATCTGTATGGACTAGTTCGAGAGGCCTGCTGGCTGATCCTTCCTTCTCAGGGAAGTTAGTTCTAGTTTGCTTACCAAACTAACATGATTTGCATATGGTGTTGTCTGGAATTTTGATATCTGGAAGACCACGAACTGCCTGGTATTTGCATGCTCTCCTTATTTGTGAAAAGCTTAGATGCCCTAAACTCCGGTGTTATAACCAGTGTTCATCATCCTTGCTCAAATAGCATTGTTGTTGTCCTTCTTCAAATATGTATAAATTATTTGGAGTTCTTCTACCTTTGATCACTGTTTTTCCTATATCAAGATCACGAACACTACATCCATTTGATCGAAATATTACCTCGGTTCCTTGATCGCACATCTGACTGACACTCAGTAGATTATGCTTCAAGCCATCAACATACAAAACATTTCCATATTTGACCTTTTCTTTCAAGTGAGCAGTGCCTTTTCCTTTTATGGTTGCAGGCATATCATTTCCAAATGAAACTTTCTTTCCCTTTTCTAAAGCAGTATATGGTTCAAGTTTTTCTTTATCACCTGTCATATGCTTCGAACATCCACTGTCGATGTACCATAGATTTTCCTGTCCTTCTGCATAAAAATCTATCCCACATCTTTCTGGTTGTGGTTCCTTTATTCTCCATGTTCTGGTGCTTGAGGATTGTTCCTTTGTCTGCCGAAACCTGCTCCTACGTTCAGAATCTTCATGACCGAAGTTATTACAAATAGAACATTCAATTTCATTTTCAAGTGCCGAAAAATTGTTATAGGTCCTTTTCGTAATCCCAGTCATACTTCTTTGTTTTTGAACTTCTCTAGTCATGATTGTCTTATAGGCAACACATTGAGCTGCTTTATGACCAAAGTTATGGCAAGAGAAACATTGGCCATTGAAGAAACTTCTGTGATTATCAAATCTACCAGCGAAGTGATTGTAGTTTCGATTGTCATCCATTCTTGAAGCAAACTGAGAAGTTTTTACCTGTGGCTGGTTGTAGCTTTTGTTCAACCTTAAGATGGATGGC
Source organism: Pinus taeda (assembly GCA_000404065.3). Taxonomy (NCBI): domain Eukaryota; kingdom Viridiplantae; phylum Streptophyta; class Pinopsida; order Pinales; family Pinaceae; genus Pinus; species Pinus taeda. Next base: position 118,385 of record APFE031660946.1, read on the forward strand.
CGTTGATTTACCTGGTAGTCTTTGTTTGTTCTTGATGTAGTTCGTCCCTACTTTACCTAGTGATCTCCATTGGGCTTTTGCTCATTCCTCCTTGCTGCATCAAGATAACTCTTTGAGGTGGATGCTTGAGATGTTTCTCGATTATAACCCAGACCTGTCTTTATTAGTGGAGAACATTGTATATTGATAATCTTATCCAGAGTTTCATATCCTTTAACAAATTTAAGATTAAGATCCTTTGTTTTCTCAATTTCTTTCCTAAGGCCCACAATTTCACATTCTAACTTATCAAGAAATTTTTCTTTTTCATCAAGTTGAAATTGCAGAGTATTATTAGGATATTCTGACACATAAGAATAGTTAAGTATAACTTGGTCTAGTACAGAGTTAGGTAAAGTGTGTTTCTTTACTGTGTACATTTGTAACTTACAATCCGATGGTCACGATATGTAGTGATCCGACGGTTCATTCTCTCCTCGGTATTACCGACACTTGATCTATGGCTTAACACCCGATTGGTCCATGAATTCTATTTAAAGCGCATGGAGGGTCATTTGTAGGTTAACCTCTCACGAGAGAAGCTTATGTAAATTTTCATTCTTTTATTAATAAATTGCCTGAAGTGGCCGCGTTAGCTCAGGTCATGGACTGTTTCCCTCTTTGAGGGTTTTAACCACGTCAAAATATTGGTGTATTGATCTATGATCCGTTTGTGAGCGGTGTCCTTTAGTGTTCTGTCTGAGGAACTTACCCTGTAAATTCCTACATGGTATCAGAGCTATTTGAGGGCTGCGTCCGTTGGTGATCCAAATTTGAAGCCGGTACAACTGCATCCGACTGCCATCTCCTAGATCTGTTGTTTCTGACTACTTTCGGGCTGAGAGGACTACCCTGTTATTTTAGGAGCATCTGTTCCAATGAGGAACCCCTTTCTTTTCATGCGAAATGGTTTCCGGTAGCCCTAGCTACGTCATTTTTAAGATCTAGAGGTATACAATGTTTAGTTGCAGTTTACAGCTATTTTCTCTCTGTTTATTTTGGTTTCGGTTTATTTATCTCTTTTTTATTACCGAATCTATACCTTTCATTTCTGTGTATGCCCTTTGCCCTGCGACTTTGTGCACTTTGGGCAAATCAAAAACATAAACGAAGGATTTTTCTCATGCGTATGCTCTTTTCCCTGCGCCTTAGCATGATCTCAGAAAATTAGAAACATTGAGGAAAATATTTAGTTTCCGGGTAAAGCTAACTTTAATCCATAAGGTTTTTTTTTTTTGTAAGTCCGTGTTGGGTTTTGTGTTTTTGTTTTGTAGGAAGAAAAAGAGCTTTCTCAAGTAAGCACGCAATCCAAAGCTTCAGTGACCAAAAGAAAACAAAGCCCCTCCCCCCCCCCTCTCTCTCTCTCTCTCAAACTTTTTGTATAGCTCACTTGGTTCAAAGCTAATTTATGAGAGTAGAGGTCTTGGGTTCAAATATCCTTTTTGTTGGAAAAGTGGCGTTTTTTTCATTTCCGCAGATTCCTTCACTTCGTCGGCACCTTCATCAACTTTTTTTCAAAAAGCCATAACTTCTTCATCCAGAAGTCATTTTCAGAGCAGTTTTTTTTGAGCCAGCCTAATTTTTCGAGATCTTTCCATTGGAACACTTAGTTTCAACATATATAGCTTCAGTTTCTATAAAAATGGAAAGTCCATGCCAAGTTATTCTTGAAAGCACCAACTACTTCCAATGGTGGTCCTACATTGTGGATTTACTTAGAAGTAAAGGTCTTTACAGAATAGCCTCAGGCTAAGAAACCAAACCGAAATATGAAGATAAGGCATCTAAACAGGAAAATAGACAAGATCAAGCATGTGGGTTGATAGGGATGTTTATCTCTCCCGATCTTAGATTCCATATTGCAGAAATTGATACTCCTGATAAAGCAATAGAGCAGCTTACTAAATTCTTTGGAATAAAAAATGAACTTAGAGCCCATCAACTTGAAAATGAGTTGCTTACATTGGACGCCAATAATTTTTCTTGCATTGAAGATTTCTTGTTAGAGTTCAAGACCATTAGACTTCTCTTGAAAGGTGTTAAGGTTAAGAAAGAAGATAGTGCCCTTATCTATTCCATTCTTACTAAGTTGGGACCAGCCTACTCTGTGTTTGTTTCCACCTTCCATTCTACAAGAGAAGCCTTCATTTCTCAAGGACATGACAACAAGCCCCCTTCCTTTGATGCTTTTTGTGATTCTTTAATAAGAGAACAAGAAAAACTCTTACACCTTAGTCTTCTTAATCTTGGAAACTCTTCTAAGAAAGTGTTATAGATTTCTTCATGCAAATCCCCATGCAAGAAGGCGGATTTAACATCCATTTACTTCCCATTTGAAAGAGGTAGCAAGGGAAAGAACAAGGTGGAAAGAGTTCAGGAAGTTGTCACTAAGGGGGGATAGGCTCTAGTGCCTCCCTCCTTCTCCTATTATGTCATATTTGTAAATCCTTCAATCCTATCCCAAGCTGTTATTAAGGGGGGATGTTAGGATATTCCGACACATAGGAATAGTTAAGTATAACTTGGTTTAGTATAGAGTCAGGTAAAGTGTATTTCTTTACTATGTACATTTGTAACTTACAATCCAATGGTCAGGACGGTTCATTCTCTCCTCGGTATTACCAACACTTGATCCGTGGCTTAACACCCGATTGGTCCATGAAATCTATTTAAAGCATGTGGAGGGTCATTTGTAGGTGAACCATTCACAAGAGAAGCTTATGTAAATTTTCATTCTTTTATCAATAAATTGCCTAAAGTGGCCGCGTTGGCTTAGGCCGTGGACTATTTCCCTCTTTGAGGGTTTTAACCACGTCAAAATACTGGTGTATTGATCTGTGATCAGTTTGTGAGTGGTGTCCTTTGGTGTTCTGTTTGAGGAAATTACCCTGTAAATTCCTACATGGTATCAGAGCTATTTGAGGGCTGCGTTCATTGGTGATCCAAATCTGAAGCCGGTACAACTGCATCTGACTGGCATCTCCTAGATCCATTGTTTTTTACTGCTTTCGGGCCGCGAGGACTGCTATGTTATTTTAGGAGCATCTGTTCCAGTGAGGAACCCCTTTCGTTTCACGTGAAATGGTTTTCGGTAGCCCTAGCTGCGTCATTTTTAAGATCTAGAGGTATACAGTGTTTATTTGCAGTTTACAACTATTTTCTCTCTGTTTATTTTGGTTTCAGTTTATTTAGCTGTTTTTTATTACCAGATCTATACCTTTCATTTTATCGTATGCTCTTTTCCCTACGACTCTGTGCGATCTGGGCAAATCAGAAACAGAAAGGAAGGATTTTTCTCATGCGTATGCTCTTTTCCGTGCGCCTTAGTGTGATCTCGGAAAATCAGAAACATTGAGGAAAATATTTAGTTTCCGGGTAAAGCTAACTTTAAGCCATAAGGCTTGTTTTTTTGTATGTCCGTGTTGGGTTTTGTGTTTTTGTTTTGTAGGAAGAAAAAGAGCTTTCTCAAGCAAGCACGCAATTCAAAGCTTCAGTGACCAAAAGAAAATAAAGCACCCCCCCCTCTCTCTCTCTGTCAAACTTTTTGTATAGCTCACTTGGTCCAAAGCTAATTTATGAGAGCAGAGGTCTTAGGTTCAAATCTCCTTTTTGTTGGAAAAGGGGCGTTTTTTTTCATTTCCGCACATTCCCGCACTTCCTCGGCACCTTCATCAACGCTTTTTCAAAAAGCCATAACTTCTTCATCCGGAAGTCGTTTTCAAAGCCGTTTTTTTTTAACCGGCCTAATTTTTTGAGATCTTTCCATTGGAACACTTAGTTTCAGCATATATAGCTTTAGTTTCTATTAAAATGGAAAGACCATCCCAAGTTATTCTTGACAGCACCAACTACTTCCAATGGTGGTCCTACATTGTGGATTTTCTTAGAAGTAAAGGTCTTTACAGAATAGCTTCAGGCCAAGAAACCAAACTGAAAGATGAAGATAAGGTAGCTAAATGAGAAAATAGACAAGATCAAGCATGTCGGTTGATAGGGATATATATCTCTCCCGATCTTAGATTCTATACTACAGAAATTGATACTCCTGATAAAGCAATGGAGCAACTTACTAGAGTTTTTGGAATCAAAAATGAACTTAGAGCCCATCAACCTGAAAATGAGTTGCTTACATTGGACCCCAATATTTTTTCTTGCATTGAAGATTTCTTGTCCAAGTTCAAGACCATTAGACTTCTCTTGGAAGGTGTTAAGGTTAAGAAAGAAGATAGTGCCCTTATCTATTGCATTCTTACCAAGTTGGGACCAGCCTACTTTGTGTTTATTTCCACCTTCCATTCTACAAGAGAAGCCTTCATTTCTCAACGACATGACTACAAGCCCCCTTCCTTTGATGCTTTTTGTGATTATTTAATAAGAGAACAAGAAAAACTCTTACACCTTGGTCTTCTTAATCTTGGAAACTCTTATAAGAAAGCGTTAACCGCCCAACAGCAACCAAATTCAAAGAATCCTAAGAATTCGTATCCTAAAAAGAATGGTCCTAAACCAAACAAGGGTCCTAAGCAATTTCAACCTCAAAATGAAAAATCATTTCACCAGAATGATAAGGCAAATAAAAACAAAGGGAAGAAGA